>LPNX010460726.1:199291-285382 GCA_001517045.1 Pseudotsuga menziesii
GTGAGGAAAGAGGCAAAACCACATGGGGAAAATCCCCCCTCAAGATAGGACAAGGCACAAAATTTGAAATATATATTCAACATATCTTCATCTTCACTTTAATTAGCTGATTGAACTGCTTCTGAATGAAGGGATTGCTGAAGGAATCATGAACTCCATGATCATGTGCTGGAGTGTAGAACCTGCAAGAAGGAAGAGGAGAGACTCCTTGTATCTCATCATCTAATGAAGTAGGAGAATTATCTGAATGATTATTGCTGCTGTCAAACTCTGATCTGAAAACATAATCTGAAATGGAAAAGAGATATGTGCATACTCCTTTCCAAAGCGTACAAAAAATAAGACAATTTATTTCACACCCAATTCCCTGAATAGCTACAAAATTGTGATGTGAATCACATGTCAATCTTCCAATCTGATGTAGAACTTGTATAGATCTGATATGAGGCTGATAAAAATCTGATATATCATAAATATTAACATATGGAACAGCAAGGACAAAGGCTTCAATGGCTCCATGAGGATGTAGGGCTAGACTAGGAAAATTGTGAGCAACTGGGGAAAACTGATAGGTGTAAAAATCTGAATGATGGATGGGCATAAGATCTGAACCATAAGTGTTTAGAATAGATCCAAACATGTTTAATATCAGTCCTTATATTACTAAGGACATGGATAACCAGTCACTGAAAGTTAGGAAAGACTTCAAATCATGTAAGATAAATATCACTGCATAAGAGACCAATGAGGAATCAACTAGTGAGCTTGGGATTTGTATAGTCTTTGGATTATTCAGAGGTATGGCAGATGGTATGGATGGTGGTATTATATGTGTATAAACCTGCAAATATGCTTCTAAATCAGAATCCAAAGGATCACATATAAGCATATCAATAGACTCATGGGAATACACTGGTAATGAATCCTCTGTATGAAAGGAGGAAAGAATGAGATGTTCACAATATTCAAGAAGGCTCTGAGTATTGATGGCAAGAACAAAGGAGGATATGCTGAAGAACATGAGATCAATTAAGGTAAGTGGTATGACACAAATAAATGCAAACATCCTGTAAGTCACTGGGTTGCGCACCATCAATGAGAGAGGCATGCAAGAGGTGTAAAGAATCTGGCACATCGATCTCAGAATCTAAGATAGGATATTGAGAGAATAATGAATGGGTTATAGGATCATAATCAATATCATCAGCAGCTCCATATGTTACTTATTTTTCATCAATAGTATCACAAGAAGAAAAATCACCTTCAAGAGACACGGAAAAAGATGGCTCTTCAATATTTGCTTCTTCATTGGAGGAGGAAGCATTCGAATCAAAGAGGGCAGCAGCAACATGAACTGTATGAGAAACTTCTTAATAATGATCAACTTCATGAGAGAATGTAGAGGCCAAGAAATCTTGAGAGAGAGAACAAGAGGAGATGCTAGGTTTGCTCCATGCTTCATCTTCAATTTCCTACAAACCAAAAGCTTTGTCCAAAATTTTCCAAAGCTCAAATGGAAATTCAGCAGAATCTATGAGATGATATATATTTGGAGACATTCTCAAACAAATATTTCCATAATATCTATCACAATTATTTATCCAATCAATCTTCTCTTCATAAGACTCGGGTTCACTCAATGCACCAATGGAGACATCAAAGAGACATTGCCTCTTCAAGTATGCACTCATCTTTGGCTTCCAATCAGCATAGTTGAAAGGATATAATAGAGGAACTTTTGAATCCATATTGAAGTTGTTGATATTCTCTAAGAGATACTCTCTGCAACCTGCAAAACAAACTAGGAGAAAATCTTGTAAGCTAGACAAGCTCTTCTTCAAAGAGGGATAGGAGACTGGAAGCGCTCCTCAACTTTATAGAACTTGATAAAACTTGTAGCTCTGATACCATGTAGAAATAATAGATTAATGCTATGTGTGATGATGCTAAGAAGAAGCACAGGAAATAGATCTTGCTACTAAGAATTCTCACAAGCATACATAGGAAAACTAGAGAGAAGAAAAGAGACTGAATCACATGAATGAAGAGATGAATAATGGTGTGTATCCTTCCATTGAATAATTATGAATAATAGTGTACATAAATAGTGCTTCCCTCATGGGAAAGTCTAATTGTATGGAAACAACTCATAAAACTCAAAAAGGCTGACTTACCAAAATATAGCAAACCCCCATAGGTGGATAAAGCACTTGCTAAATCTATCAAGGACCTCACGAGTTGGAAAAAGCATGAGTGAGTTGTCAAGGAGATGGAAATAACATGATAATCCTAGAAAATGGAGAAAAACTAATGGAGGATGGGTTGGAAACAAAAGCTCCCAGTTTCCTAGTTGACTAGCTTTTATCTTATCCATAGAAAAGCAGGAAAAAGCAAAAAAAGCAGAAAAAAGCAGAATCTGCTATAAGGTCCTGTATACTAATTCTAGATGAACCCATAATCAGAAATAAATCATTCCTAGGATATGGATGGCATGCATTGACTTTAAGGTGCAAGTGGATGCCAACTAATTAAGCTAGTGGGTGAATAATTAATCAAATACTGATTAATTATTTTATCCTAAGTTGTGAGTGGGTTTAATATATTCCAACAGGTAGAGCGATGAATTCAACGGAGAAGGATGCACATTACAAGTGTAAAGATGATGTAGATAAATAAATGGAAGATTGGTATAACTGAGTAGAATAATTTCATGAGGAAGAGACATTAGAGGGGTTAATAATGTTAATAGCCAATTTGGAACCTTGGAGGTAGTCCAAGGAGCTGGTAGAAAAAAGGGCCAAATAACTTCACTCATGACAAAACCCTTAGCAAGGGAAAATCCTTGAAGACTTCAAAGCATAACAACAAACATGTTAATAAAGATGAGGCCATGTCAACATTAGAGAAAATTCTAGTGAGAATAGATACCTCAAAGAAGGTTGAAGAAACATTCTATATAGAGGAGGTGAAAGAATATCTCCAAGTGGTGGATTTGAGTGAAAATGAAGAACAAAGATACTTTAAATGATTTCTAAAGAACAAGGAGAATGGTGACACTAAAATCATTTTGTGTGCATATGAGGAGGGGAATCCCTAGATGACATGCCTATGAGAGAATTTAATTCAGTTAATATTTCTAATGGTCGTGAATTTGTAGGTACATAGAAATAAAAAAGGAATGCTATTTTTATTTGAAGTGAAGAAGTGGGAAATGGTGAGACCATGAACTGTTTTAAGAATAGTTTGAAGGGGAGGAGAACAATAAAATTTTTGTAAGAATAAAAGAGATTGAAACCAATGGATAAGTTGTAGAATATGAAACAAAATTCAAGTTATCACCCATGCCAAGGGACGAAGGAGAATAGAATTATTAATAAAGACACGTTCAAAGTTGATGTTTCTAAAAAAGGAATATCATAAATGGTTAAAGACCCTACAACATTGGAGAATATTTTAGTATAATTAGTTGAGAATATTGTAACAATAGAGAATGTTGCATAGGAAGGTAAAGGAATTGAATAAGAAGTTGAACATGAAGTTACGAAAATAGAGCACAAACCCAAAGATGTCACTATTTTAAATTTTCATTGTGAAGGAAAAGACACCTATATCCAAAACAAGCATAATAATGATAAAATGGACCCATAGGGATGGTTGACATGGATATGATTATTTTTGCATAATATTAGTTGACGAGAAATGGGAGAGAAGAAAACTCCAGGAGTTACAAATGGAACATTAATCAAATATGTAGAAGAGAAAGAAGGGGGTACAGAAGGAAACATTATTTCATCTAACAAAGTAGGGATAAATGAAAACACTCAGGTTGTAAGAGAACATAAGAAAAGGAAAATATATGGAATTCCAATACTACTAATCAATATGGGAAGAAAAAGAAAGGTAAATGTGATGAATGTGCATTGTTTTCAACAACAATAGTAGTATAAAAATACTGTTGTGTTGAAGTAGAAGTAATTAAAGAGCATTCCTTTCAATATATGCCAAAAGAAGGTGATGGTAATGATGTTGGTGAAAGTGTAGCAACACATGTGTGTAAAAAATAGATATTGTAGTTAACCTGCAAGAATTATCGATATTCAATACATGCATTCCTAAAATGGAGGAAGGGATGGAGAATAAGTTTGCAATTTTATGCATGAAAAAAATATTGAATTTGTAGCCAAATAAGGTAGTGGAGGAGGTATTAGTGAACAAGGTTTCAATGGAATTTATCAATTCATTTGATGTCCCATTTACTTTAACCATAAATATTGAGTTGAAATATGGTGAAGTGACCAAAGAATCACCACTAGAAGATGAATTTATGGTAATTAGTATTTTCCCTAATGCACATTGTCATACTTTTATTGAAAGGATAGGAAGCATGTGTAATGCAACACATCTAGGATATAATCCCATTGTAGTTGGAAAGTTGGATGAAGTATATGATGAACTGTTTGAAAATGTTGTAGCAAAGATGAAGTATGCATCCTTGGTTATAGAAACCATGAAATTTTCAGCTAAGGAAGAAGTGAAGAGACACTTATAATAAGTGTGCATACTTTGGAATACCAAGGAGGAAGAATTCGATTTGTGGATGGTGAAGTGGAAGTGTAGGTTTTGTTGTACCTTGAAAAGATCAACTACTTGAAATTTTTCACTTTCTGTCCTTTCATTCAAAATTCACATACGAACCCATTTTCTCCTTCTTGTAAAAAGATATACAAATTTATTCCCTCTTTGAAATTATTGAAACCCATTAAGATCAAATATAACTAAGCCCCTTGTCCTCGATGTTTTATATCCATATTTATATCCTTCTGAATCAATGGTTACATCCTTTCCAAAAATCCAAGTTATAGGCATTGAGTGGGTTTTTTTGTAGAGAAGTGTAATGTCCCCAATCCTCAGACTAGTGAAGAGGATGCTACCATACCATTATTCATCCAAAAAACTAGCCCCATGAACATACACACATAAAAAACTAAAATGCTTTGAAGTAAAACATGCATACATTGCTACCATACAACAGAAGCAAAACCACACATTCAAGCATTTAGCATGTTAATCATTTTCATTAAACAACAAAATGCAATTTGCAGAGATGAGATATTCAATAATACTTATATTAAGAATAATTCATCCCACAAACAGCTACGCCGCTGCAACGTTCCACCCAACCATAGGACAGTGTGCTCCTTAGTCTCTCAGCAACATTGCCACCCCCAAGATGGGCATGATTCCCCAAGGAATAAGGAACTAAGTAGGCCAACACATATCCAAAGATGCACAAATTATCCAAGTCAACACAGTTGGGTTTGTCAGGCCATCAGGGAGTTGGGAAAAGCTGAATGCTAAGCTAGTGGGCTCATTGAATAGCTAAGGACACCTACACTAGAAATAGCTTGACTTCTAGGACACCCACACATGACCAACACAAGGAATTAGTCCCTTCTCTGATACACAGTCCCTCAGGCCCTGAATTCCCTTCCAGTTCTATTCATGGGTTGTGGAGAAGAAAGCCAACTCTTTATCTCTACCTATGTGGCTCCCAAACACACTAGGTTTATCAATCATACCAAGCCTTCATTCCCACTCCAACACAGTCCAAAGACCAACAACTACATACACACAACAAAACAATAAATTCATAGCTCTGACTGGGGAATTCGATTCCATATTCGTTCTTTGCCCTATCGTGGTCAAAATGACCCAATAAGAACCCATAGCAACCCCAAAATGAAAATGAACCCACAACAAACCAAAATCATGGGGAAACCAATGACAATCGATTTCTCAGTTGCGTGAGGAAGGAAAACAACCCACATGGAGGTGAATTTAGACAGTCAGACCCACAATGAAGAGAAATACCCACAACAAAATTCCCTAGCCATGAAATTCACATACAAAGCAAAATTCGTGCTCGTGAGGCCGCTCTCCCAGCCCTCTGTATGAGTAAAAATGCCAAGCCTATGCATGAGGAAAATAACAACTGTCTTTGCATGAGGATGGGTTAGAATGCAAGAATGCCCATGTGAGGGTGAATGAGTCTGCTAGTGGAGTGTGTGTGTGGGCAAGGACTGACAGTCCTGCCACACACCACTGCCTAGCAATAACTAACATCAGAGGATTTAATGTGGTAGTTGACTAATTGAGACAAGGGAAAGTGAGTAAGTCAAAAGGGTGGGTGAAAACTAAATGGGTTTAACAGATAACACTTGGGTTTTCCCCATTGGCCCAAAGTTTAATAATTCCTCCTCCTTATCCTTAGGGAAAATCATTCCCTTTTCATCATGGTTGCATTGACATAGCTGGTTAGGGTTAATTTTAATTAAAATGCATAATTGCATGATGCCAAAATCAATATGTGACAGATAGCATGATATACCATCGGAAACGATTTCAGTCTCCAAAATAAAACAACCAAATCGATGGTGGGGATTTTTCCTTTAGCTCCACACCACGATTAAATTCAATATATACATCATATACATTTAATGCAAATCGGGTCAAAACCGATGTATTACAAGAAGAAGTATATCAATAGACGCATCCATCCCAACAAAAATATATCAATGATCCAAATCTATCCATGGGTTTAGATATGTATACTAAAGATCAAATCTATCTTGGAATCCTCAACATCACCTAAAGTTTTATGCATCTTTGTCAAAGTTTAACTCAAATACAATAGAAAATAATAAATGCATAAAATATATAGACAAGGTACTTGTAACTTGGGTGAATTGATTCAAAGTTATAATGCCATAATCCATGGGTGAACTTGAAACAAACATTATGTAAGTTACACACTACTCAATTCATAACTTTTAATCAGTGACATATCTTAATATAAAGCATGAGTTACATCCTTGATCATTAATTTGTTACATAAAATTATATTATGACAAAAACATATAAAGCACATGACTAAACTCTTAATTTATGATCATTATAAATATTTAATTTGACAATAACCACAATGGAAATGAAAATTACCTTTTTTGTGGCCTTTTACATTCTAGATATGGAATCATAGAGGAATTGGTTGATATTAAGAAAAGTTATGAACTCTCCATTTTCCATAATAGGTAGGTGTGTCATGAACTAGAGCGCTTTTTCTTTATGCAATTGATGTCTTTATTAATGTATGGGCACTAGTATCTTCTTGTAGCTTTGTATTTATTTTCTCTTGCAGTTTGGTCTTTCACTCCTTAGGTTCGACAGACTCTATCCTCTAATTGTTTGATCTAGTATGAGCAACAACTACATGCATATAGGTGGGAAATATGCAAATGTTCGATATCTTAGTCTGATTCCTTTCTATCCTTGTCACTCACATATTTATCATTTGTAGTGACAACATTCATGCTTGAGTCAAGATCACTGAATATTCACACACTCAAGAGGATTATTTCGGAAGTGCACCCATACTGAATCTGTTCCTATCGACGCCAAATGATCATCTAGGAAATGGATGTAGGAACCAAAGTGAGTACCTTGGATCTTGCAGTCATTAGTGGCAAGTTTCCTCACAAATTAAAGAGGGTATACATCAATGACCCCTGATTGTTTGATTCTACAATTTTTCAACTTAAGAACAACTATTCACACTTTCAATATTGTAATCAAGTATCTTGAATTCCATCATATTTATCGGTGGGCCTCCTCACATCTGTTAACGATTAACATCAATGATCGTTAATTAGATGGTGTTTAATTATTCTCGACGTCATCTCATTTATTCACATGATATAACATTTTACTATAGTTGATTTGTTTGAAGACCTTTAGAAAAATAGTTGTATCACTGATCAATGCACTGACCGATTTGCGCACAATTAGACAACCATGTCAAAGTACCATGAAGATTAGGATATTTTTCAATCATCAAATTGCATGTATAAATTTTTGTAATATTTTCTTTTGACATGGATCCATTGTGTATTTTTTGTGGACATGCTTGTTTACTGATGAACATGGGTATACCAGTCTCTGGAAGATACTGTATATTTGGGTCATTGCCTTGTTTGACATGCAGGTGTTTTTGAAACTCTTTTGCTCAAGATCATACTCCTTTACCATCCTACCTTCATCATTGAAGAGTATCAGAATGAAAGCAATGTATTTTGGCCATGAACATAGCTTCAGACCTCACGCATTAGGGGGAATATGTTAACAATAAAATTAACATGAAGATCATAATTTTGGAACAATTGAGAGCTTCAACCTCTCATTTGAATGTTGCTTCCACAAAAGAAGAAATGTTAAAAGAGAAAGGTGGATCTAAATATGCCAAGTCAATGATCACTGAAAGGCCAAATATTCCTCTAAAGAGGCGAATTCCATGACAACTTAAGGGTCAAAACCCAGTTCCTATAACCCATACAATGGAAAAAATTCCTAACATGGGTATTAATTGTCCTAGAAATACTAAAAGTCAACTTTGATGCCTAAAAAATATGTAAAGTGGGTTTTTTGAAGAAAATAATAAAGAATATTCAAAGATATTAATCCTCCATTCATGGTTAAGTGATTGGGTGCACAAACCCCAATGCTATATAAATAAGGAATATGAGGTGAATTACGGAAGACAAAAATTGAGAGAAGAGGCATGCTGGAGGAATTGAGGGATAGAAATCACTTTTATACTACAAATTTTTTGGGCATCAAAGACATGGATGGTAGAGGAGTAGGTCTAGTATATGGATAAGTAAGGAACCTTTAAGGTTTGTAAGTATTTATCCATGTCCATCTATTATGAATCAAATATATTTTCTTCCCAATTCTTGTTCAATTTTTTCCCTTCAAGTTTTATGTTGATGTAGAATTGGTGGGAAATTAGATCTAACCTATATTTCTTAAATATATTTTGGTAGGATAGTAGGAAGGATTTTTGTGGTGATATTTGCAGGTGTGAAGGAGATTCAAAGGGTTGCAATATCAGCCATTAATAAAATCCATCAAAATTCAAGGCTACATTAGGTTTTCTCCCCCCTTCCTTCCCTTCTGAAACTCAATTACAGAAGGTTTAAGATATTATGATTATTATGAAAATTGGTCTATTTCTATCGAGTGGGATTCAATCACCCCATATAAATAGGAGAGTAGGATATAGCTTCAACTGTAGAATAGTCCACTAACACATAGTGGATGGCATACAATTTGGTTGAGGGGGCACTTTTCCCTGGTAGGAAATGGACCTAATAATCATGTTCGTTGAGTGTGATGAACCCGCATGGAGGGGATCCATATATTTCTGATGAAGGAAATTGGGTAGGATAGTGTACATGTACCCTAATTATTAAGATCAAAGTGTTGGGCCATAAAGATTGCCTCTTCCCTAGTTTGTGGAAAAGATGCTTCCACATCATTTTTTATTACGGGTTAAAGAGATTTAATAAACCAATACAATATGGACTAAGATTGGATGTCAATCCTTCACAATGTATGTCATCTACACCGCATGTGGATGTCGTCTGCAATGTGGGTACATGTATTGTAATGAAATATTGTGAGTATATCAAGGAACATGGTATATGGGAAGATGGAAGTAAGTGAAAAATGTAGTGGCAATAGTCCCAGAGGTGGCATGGGTTTCCCTAGATAAAATCACATACCATTTTGTAATTTTTATTGTAATGGTTTGATGAATGAGGAAGATACTATTTGAATTTTTAAATATGCTATAAAAGGAACATCATAAGTGGAATGACATGAAATGGTTTGTGGGATCATCTTCATGTTCCCATCAAACTTAGGTATTTTGGAAGGGATATTATCGAGCATATTAGTCCATGATGGGTCATGATATATGGGTTCATTGATTATCTTATATAGGTCAGGAATTTTCAAGCCAACCATGAGAGCTAGGTTTATATTAGTTTCCTTCATCGTATGTTGTGCATTGTTTACTCAAGGAGTAAAATGGGGTGTATGTGGTTGTGATATCTGTCTAATATGTGAAGAATAGGATGATGTGTATCCTCCTCTTGAAGATGGAGAAGAAGGGGGGTAATATCCTCCTTAGGGTGCAATTAAAGGGATGACTCTTCCTTGAAATAATTAAGCAAAATGATCTAAATTCACTCCAAGGGGAGAAAATGAAGAAACAAATGAGTAGCCTCAGCCAGAGGATCCAATTAATGTTTGTTGGGAGTTGTTTTGGCTAGAGTATCTCCATTGGGTACCATAGGAAGAGAGTGGGAAAACACCCTTTTTGTATAAGGATTTTTTGAGGCTCCCAAGCCCTCAAAATCCTTGCTATATGACCCAGGGATAAACTAAGAGGTGATGAACCACAAAATACTTCAGTGGATAGGCCATAATAGGTAATTGAATAAATAATACACAATTTAAGTTGAAGAAGGGGATACACCATCGATCTTAATTAGATCAGACAATTAAGAAGAATAATGCTAGGAAAAGACACGTACTCGATACAACGAAATCATATTGAGTAGACTTACAAAGTCAAAGGATCAAATCAATCGACGATATTAAAGGAAACAAGGTGAAATGATAGGATATTTAATAAAGAAAAGTGATGGTTAGTTTTTGGATGGTCAGATAAGGTCTAACAATTGGGGTGCATTGCACATAGAAAACATGCAATTACTTTAGAGGGTCCCAAGAAAGCGTTATGTGATAAACCACCCAGGAAACATGGTCAATTATTGCTGGCCATTCCTACTTGAGGACCTTTTGTTAAAAGGCTCAGTAATTGAGTGTTACAACCTTGGGAAATCGGGGTAATTTCCTCTCACAAATTTTTTTATGTGGTCCAAGTTTCATCCTCCAAATCATCTTGTTCATTCACGTCATTCTATCAATGGTCCTGGTGTCAAAAGCCACATCATCTCCGCTTATCCATTAATATCCCATCAATTATCAAATTCTGAATTACAAGTACATTAAAAATATTTTTTACTTGTTTGTTTGAGTCATTGTTATCCAATCCATCCACAACTCTAATTGAGAAAAATATTATGCACGTGTATTCCCCATCTAGTACAGTCCCAAAATCAGGCACCCAATTAGCCTTCATGCCTGTAAATTGGGTAATTTATCCATTTACTCAACTATTTTTTCCATTTATTGTGTAAACCTAAATTATACCCTATTTTGCAGTCTAAAAAATTTTCTTCCTAAACCAGTAAATCCCATCATCAAGATGTCCTAATACACCACTGAGTCTGCCCTAAACCCAAATCCTCTAGTAATGAATTCATATACAACCACCAAGAATACATTAAATACATATAGGTAACCCATTCTTATCTAATTTTAACCCTCAATGAATCGCAAATCCTATATTTACAAAAACAAGACTGTGACAAACTGTGGAATTTAGGGTTAGCTCGAGCTATGTGCCTTTAAGTTGTTTATTTTCTAGAATTCACTAGTTTTTGTTCGTCCTTCTAATCGCCAATACTAAATGTGATCATGTCCTCTACCAATTTTAGGATTGTTTAACAAATAAATGATGATAGTATTAGGAAGATGTTGTGTGTCCCCAAGGAAGAAGGCCTACAACAAGTAGAAGAAAGAATAATGGCACTTAATTACAAAACCATGATCACTAATGATAAAACCCTATTCCTAACATAATAAATGTATATTGGGATAATGAAAGAACACTCAAATACCCATTTTAAAATTGTGTTCTTCAAACCTAAATCCATAAAATCCATATCACTCCTATGCACCATCCTAGCTAAGAAGAACGATGAAGAAGTCGATGGAACTCCACTAGGTTTCTTAGCATATCGGCACCATATAGTAAAGGAAATCCCTATATGGGATATTTGTGGAATTATAACCCAAGCCATTAAGCAGCCATGGGTAAAGTTCCCTTCATTATAAATCTTCAGATACCCATCTTCTCTTTTATTCTTGTTGTTGTACTAGAACTTAATAATTTTGAAAATATCGGATTAAAAATGACTGATGAAATAGGAAGAGAGATTCTAGTCTATGAGTGGAATAACTTGTTTATAATATAATAAAATGACTCTATTTCCATAGAGTTTACAAAAATAGTAAATAGGGTGGCATATACCATTATCCATGCAGCTCACCTACCAAGAGTTCCTAAGGAAGGCACATAGTGGTTACAATTCACCCCAGAAACATGAATGGGGGACTAGATTTTGTTTAAACACCGTACGGTTATTAGAGTGTATGGGTTTGAAGGGAAACCATACAAATTGCCTAATTTTATGATTTTTAGATTATTTGTAACTAAATATGTCATGCATAGGTTCCTGTCAGGTGAGTTACATTTCATAGGTTTCAAACAACATAGATATTTCCAAGTTCCCAAAGATATTGGCCCATTCCAAGTCAAATATTTGAGTTATCTTGAATACATGGAGGGTTTTCTAGAACATTTGAATTTGGAAAATGCCAAACCAAAAGCATATGATCCACACAATGTAATTTCAAACTAAACATTGGATAGCAAGAATTTATCCTATGACTGCACTCTCAAACTAGAATTGGGAATTATTGGCAACAAAAAAAGTCAGGAGGAAGTTGAAAAGATCATGAAAACCCTAGCAGATCCCAGTGAAACTAAGAAGAGAATAGGGTGTAAAAGAGGATATGAATAAATGGAAATAGATCAGGAAGAATAGACTCCTTATATTAATAGAGAAATACCAAAGTAAACAGAGACCTCCCAATATTTTGTGGAGAGGGATATTGAAGCAGAAGTTTTTAAGGAAGTCATTGAATTGGGAAAACAAGAAGTAGTACTAGGGAAGCCAAGAACTATATTTGTTCCCTATCCTTGTTTGGAGTTTACATTGCCACAGAACTAAAAATACCTCACTCAAACAGGACCTGTCGTAATCCAAACATATTTACATTCCATCTACACTGATATAAGAAAGGACAATGTGCAATCAATAAATAAGGACATGAAACAATTAATGCCTTCTCAAAATAGGATTATAACAGTGGTAGATAGTATTGATGATAGTTTAAGTATGAAATAATTGACCCCATGGTTCCAATACCAACCGGTTTGAGTGATTATAGAGACGAAGAGCACATTATCAACTTGAGTTTGTTTGGCATCTTAGATAAAGTGTACTTCTTCAAGAAAGCCAGTGAAATGATATCCATTGAGGTAGTAAAATATACCAAAATATAAAGAAGGTTGAAAGAAGCACCGAACAAGGTAGGGAACCTAGTGAGAGCATAAAAATGCACAACTAAAGATAAGCAAGTTAGAATAAAGGAGTTATAAGATAAAATATTTTCCTTGAGTTCCATTTGAGATGATGGGTTACAATTTAAATATTTGATTTCAACCAAGGATAATGCGATAGAAAATATTAATAATAATATCAAGATACCTAATGTGCACCCATATCAAATAGACAATATGCAATGGGTTGAAAGGGAAAAGGAGGATTTGTTAGACACCATCATGAAATACAAAGGCTTGGCATAAGAGAAGGGGAACAAATTAGTGAGTTGTCAATATAATTAGGAACTCTAAAAACACAGAGTGTTGTTAATTCATAGAATACCCAATTATCAACAATTGCATCATAGGTGACATGACAAGCCCAACATCAAACATGGGTAGAAAAAATGGACTACGAACTTTCAAATCAGTCACCTTCCAAGCAAGTAATGGACCTAGATTCCATGGAAGAGGATGAAACTCCAACCGAGTCAATAAAAATTGAGGAATATGTATATAATACTATCAAAGGTCTGTAATATGACATATTCACTCAAAAAAATTATATGATTGTACAACTGGAAAATGATGTCATCAAAGGATATGATGACATCTATAACGTTAAAAGTGAAGTAAATGATTTGAAAAGTCAAGTGTAGGGATAATTTTAAGAACACTCCCAAAATATATATGTATAATAAATGTGTGAAACTTCCTAATATATAGAAAAAATTCAAGGCTATTTTATCAATAATATAATATGTATATATAATTTTTTGGCTAATCTTTCAATCTATTATAGAATCTTGCAAAATCTTGGCGAATCTTTCACTAAATTTTAAGATTTTGTAAAATCATGGAGAATATCTCAATGAATTATAGAATATTGTAAAAACTTGGTGAATCTTTCATCAAGTTATAAAACCTTGTAACATCTTGGTGAATCTTTTGGTAAGAAGAATAAACTTTTGATTATGCATATTACTAAGGTAGTGCAACAGAAGAGCATATACCATAGTTCAACTCTCTCGAATCCTAGACCCTCAAATGAATAAATTCATGAAAGAAGGAGAGGAGGGATTTATTTATACATTTCATGAGTAGTATTGAGTCAATATGTTGATTCCTGGAAATTCGCAGGTAACAACAGTTAGGGATTCTCCCCAGTAAATGTTCCCAACTAGCCCGTTACTATTTGGTATGGGGAATCCATCCAGTTTACAATCTGGATACCATAGGTCAAGTAACAAAATAAAAGGTTTTACCGGTTCTGACCTGGTCCACCGTGTATATTTTAGTTTTTTGAATTTAAGTATGATATGCAAGTGCCTATCTAAGAATGCATATTGATAGAGAATACGAGGAGTGGTCACAATGTGATGTGCAGGTTCCTACCTTTCATCTTAACTCACTCGCATCTAAATCACACACAGCAAGAAACTAAAACTATCTATCTAACCTATCCCTAGGGAGAAAGATTATCATTTATCAATGAGTAATGTATTTCTGCACATGCATTAAGAAAAATCACATATAGTTGTTTCTTAATTCAAAACACATGAACATTAATAGATATGTGAACAACAAGATAGCTCATTGTTTTTGAAAAGCCTTCATTACTCATAGTGTAAATTTCATGGAATAAACTAGAGCGCATTCATAACAAGAAAATAGGTTCAAAGAGTTAGATCGATCTCACAGTTCATGGACACAAGCTGAAAATGAAATAGTTCACATTCAACAAATCCATAGCATAACATTTGAAATATTCCACCAAGCTTTCTCCAACAGAAAACTTGTAATTCTTATTGCAAAAGGAAATAGTTATTCTTACAACATAATCTCACAAATCTATCTGGGAAAAATTCCCATATTCTATCTAACTCTCCTATATTTATACAAAACAATAAAACTTTCGGGCTGCCACGTGGGTGACCTTTGGGCTCCCCCTCAACCATTTAATCTCACAATTTTGTCTTTTAGTGAGTGCTCATGATTTATACAATACGTTACATTTCAGATTAAGATTTAGGAGCACTTTATAAAAAAGGGACTAGCTTGGTAACTAATGAACTTTTCCCAAGCCTGGGCCTCTACTATTGTCGATTCTGCTCAGTAATCTGTTGGTATTCTTGAGATCCTGTTAATATCAGACCTTCACTTTCTTCTTTTTTGAGCAACATCTATGCTTCTTACTTTTCCTTTCCTCAGTCAACTCCCTTCTACTTTGTCTTTTAGATATGTCTTCTTTACAGCAGCAACCATCCTGTCATGAATAACCAAAAACTGTATCAGTCTATTTACCTTCTCTGTATGCATTTTGTAAGATAAACCATACACAGTGTTAATGCATGAAAAGAAAAAATGACGACACAAAGAAATCCTACAAGTTTGTGTCTTGAAAACTGCTAAAACCACTGTCCAAACTAAAATCACAAGCCCGATAAAACAGATGATCTCAATCTAGGATGCATCTGGACTAATTTGAAATCCTCTGATGAAAGTATGAATCATAACAATGTAACCGCCAATACGAACCCTAAACTATGCTCTTCATCTCGGAGAAAAACTAGACTCAACCAAAACCCAAGGAGAAACTCTGTCGTCCCAAAAAATAGAGTAAAAGCACACAAAAATGGCAGGAAAAATACTAAGTATTGGGTGAACAAACTCTTCATTGGTGAATCGAACAACTGTATGTCGAACGTCCAGTTCACTAATCTGCCGCAACGGTGGAAGTCATACAGACTAAAGGTTCTGTGGTAAAATAAAACGTCGACGAAATAAAACACTAAAAATAGTCGTACATGCATCGGAGATCAGAACCACTACCACTAAACACATAGGAATCTGTGATCAGAAGGACTAACCATAATGCATCGGCAGAATAGTTCATTACACATCCACAACGATGAGAGATAGATAGACTAAAGGTTTCGCAGTCAACATAAAAACATCGGCGGTCGGCAACTCTAAAGCTAACGGTCGGAACTCAGAACCACTAATCATCGGCGAGATACTTTACTAGAAATCTGCAACAGTTGATGTCAAACCAACTATGGTTCCCAGTAATCATGAAACCATTGACAATCGAAAGATTTAACTACTACGGATCAACGAGTTTAAAGATTAACGCAGCTGTCGTGTCGGCAACAAAAAAAACTATCCCTCCGATCAAAGTTAACATTGTTCTGATAGTGATAAAGTCAAAAAGAAAGTTAAAACAATAAAACCACGGCATTGGCAAAGATAAGAGCTATCCATCGGAATGTTTTCCATCTTCCCTCCGAAATGGCGATGACTTAGAAGACTAGAACCTCGACTCAATCTTCAACAAACCTCTGACAACGATAAGACCAAACCATTCAGAAATAAAAAAATGTTAGGTTCCACAGTCAAAATCATTGGCAGTTTTAGATCATTCTACTTCTGAACTGAATGAAAACAGTTGACCTCAATTCAACCTCCAAAATCCAAATTTGTAGCAGAGGAAAAATCAAGTTCAGGAATCCAAACAATTCCAGGTAAGATAAAATCAAAAGGAGGCTCCAAAATTTGAAAAATTTGGGAAAAAAGTTGCAGCTGCAACACACTCACAACTAGAAATAGAGGGATCAAAAAAGGTATCACATGAAATTGAATGAAAATAAAGGAGAATGTAACCATATCCCTAAATTGCAAGGAAACAGGAGGGTGAAATAATCCTTGGAAGCCTCCATTACTAAAAAATGGGGGAAAATGAATGACTTCACTAGAACTACTCTAGAAATTGGGAGCGAAAGATGGATTGGAGGGAGATTTTGATAGGGAGAAAATAGTTTTTTTTATTTTCCTCATTGATTTATGGGAGGCTATTCATTTTGGATTTTTTTTTTTCTAATAAATATTGGGTGAACATATTTTAGCTGAAAAAACCCATTCCTTATAAGAAAATATGCCACTAAATTTTTGTAACCCCCTTGTATATCCCATGGGCTATATATAGCCCTAAAATTATCCATGGTCATGTGACATTATTATAGATGGATGAACAACGAGAAGATCCATTAAGAAGAAACATTCAAGAATTGTGGGACATAATAGCCCAGCTATTCAATGCGAAATGGGACTTTCTAGAGTTGATGACTACTCAAATTGAAACATGTAAATAAACAATGAAAGAGATGAAGCATTGAGTGGAAATTACATTGGGATACTAGCCCAAATAGGCTATAGAAAAAATTCATTATCTAAATAGCAAGAGAAACAAAGAGTTTGAATATATCCAATTAACCAACAGAACTTGGGTAATTAAAATTGCTAAAAAATGATTTTGAAGCCTATTTATACATGGTGATGCAAAACAATATAGTAGATGGCATTGAATCCTTCAAAAACTTGTTCAATGGACTGACCAAGTTGGGATTACCTTTATTATGGGATGGGAACATAGATATCTATTCAAAATATGAATACCAAAATAGGTTAAGGCAAAAGAAAATTGGAGAACATGAAGAAGTCATAGAAGGAGTAATAGGTGGATACCAAGATGTCAAAATATTGAATCCTACTTTTCATATTTGGATAAAATCAAAACAATTTTCAAAGATATGGGACCTTTGACATAGGAAAGACATTTTGAATCTAAACTGGCTCTAGAAAATATAAGAAATCACAGCATCCTAATGGGAAAGGATTCGAAGCTGGTTAAAATCTGTCATAAGATAGATATGGATCCTAAACCATGGTATACATAGAATCCATTGGATAATCTTCTCAATGGCCACAATTTGCAAAAAAAACATCGGGTTCATCATTTTAATAACAAAATGTTCAACAAATATCTCCCGTTACACAAAAATACACTAGACACGCTTCTTCATAGCCATTCATGCCACTTAGAGGTCCATTTAATCCTAGAATCCTATCATACTCAAAATTGTTCCAAAGAATGACAAATATTGGCATACATACATGATTCTCACCATTTCCACCTCAGCAAACTATGCATGGGAAACAATCACTAGTTCAGGAAAAAAAAATAGGTGAGGGTAGAAAAAAAACTTAAACACAATTTTGTGTAAAAAAATGATATTTCAATTTAAAAAGGTAAATAGTGAAACACTATTACTTTTATGTTATGAGTCAAATAAAAACAAACTTATTTTAGTCACACCTAAGGCCTATATAATGTAAAATGAGCCAAGAGCTAAAGGATGGAAATTTTAGAACCATAAGTGTTCTTTCTGAATATGTTGAGTCCGATGCACAATTTTTCTTTGTAAATACCTTGTCACAGATTAATGAAATAAAAGGTTCCATAGAGTTTCTTTCATGTTTTTCTTTTGTATTTATATTTTCTATATGAGAGGATTCATGAGAAAATTAATACAATGTGTGCAATATTAGTTGATCTGAATTAAGGGTCATCGATAATATGTTTAGAATTAAATGGAAGATGTTATCTCAGAAGTTCAAAGTTCATTTGATTATGTCGTAATATTTTAATATACATATTTTTGTTTCCTTGCATATGGAGATTTATTGTCTGTATTGCACTCACGAAATGTATTAGTGCTTAAGAATCATAAATATCTCATGATAACCCTCTCATATATAAATAATTATTGAATTCTATCTAATATAGGTCAATACGTTCGAAATTTGTATTTCTTTAGGAAATTCACCTGTCGATGCTCCCTAATTTTCAAGATTTGTTTTCACCATTCCTCTTCATTCCATTTTCCTATTTGTTTTTCCATATTTCATCGAATTCCTCTGCCATCCATCCTTACACCTACAGTTGTGTTCATGAACCTGTTAAATAGATACAACATTAATAGAATGAGTCAAATTCCATTCTCATTAATGATACGTCTCTAATATCATTAAACTTTGAGCCTCGTGATGCCTGGCAGTGTTCTATTTCAAATTAGTTCACCTTTAGGAACTAACACACCCCTCGATAGAGGGGAAAGGCATTGCAGTTTATGGGACATTCTTAGCATGCCATTTTTCTTCAATGGTGAAAGTCTTGTGTGAAAAATGAGAGTGATTATAGGAATTAACACAATAGAACAAATGAAAAAATATTCCAACCACAACAATTGAAAAATGGTAAAAAGTGAGTGATATCTGTTATGTTGGTTTACTATAGATTGTCCCACATTTATCTTCTTTTAATTACTAGCTGCATGAACCTATATTTAAAAGGAAAATAAATGTAAATTTCCGAAATACCTACCATCCTTCCTATCAAATGTAATGGCCTTCTAAAATCAAAACCGTAGGTGATAATGCGATACATACAATGATTGACTAGTGAAGGTTACAAAGAGTCTATTCTATCGATGATGGTGCTATGTTATGAGATATGGAACCACTTCCCAATGGAAATATATGTCAATTGCGCTCACAATTTCTCCTTAACAATATCTTGAGTTTAGCCAGTAAGATACCCATGTCAATTGTGGATAAGTGGTTAGGCCAAAGAGGTATAGTATCACCCCCTACAAAAACATGAGTGAATTTTAGGAGGGAGAAGGGAATTTATACCTTGGATTTCATGTTATTGGGAACCGTGCCTTTTATTTGGGTTTTATTTTAACAAATGCTAATAGCATAATTTGATAGCACCCTATAAGTTAACAATGCTATGTTTCAAAAACTTAATGAAACTAGATTGGTGGATATTTTTTGGATGCTTATCCCAATGAGTCCTACCTAACTAAAATATTTTTTTGTGACCTCCTATGGAGGATTGTAGTTGGTTGGATATGTTATAAGTGTTTATTTTAAGGGTATGATATTGATTAAAGATTGTGAGGGAGGTATTTCACAATTCTCTTCATTTTTTATTCACCAAGATGAGAAGTAATGGGAGGTGAAGAGAATAAGTGGATTGGAAGATATTTTAGGTCCCTTAGTGTGTGTTAGTGATGCAAACACATGTGATATAAGAAAATTGATTGTTGTAAATAACTAAATATATTAAAGTAAAATGAAAATGTATATTTAACTTCAACTCTAAAAGATTATAATGGTTCTTTCAAACAAAATACTAATGAAATAAAAGTTCCTAATGGTGGTATTTCACACTTATCCCCCTTTTCTAATTCACCAAGATCACACGAAGTGTAAGGTGAAGAGAATAATTTGGGATATTGGAGTCTTTAGGTCCTTTCTTGTGCGCAAAAGTATATTTACACTAACTTGTATAAAACATGAAATATAAGCAAAGACATAAAAATCTATCAAATACTAGTGACAACAATGAGACCCATTAAAAGCGTTAAAGTTGGCTACCTAAAAAAATTAAAGTTGGTGTTGAGGTAGTAGACATGCCCATATATTACAATTTTCTATTGAGACTTAATTGGATACATGTCATGATGACTATAATATCTTGAGTGTTCCTAGTGACTCGGTTACATCACCAGGTAAATATTGTTACGAACCATTAGATTATTATAATCCTAAACTATTATCAAATAGGATGTTCCTTTCATCAAAGATGAACTAAAGATGGTTCAAGAAATTAGGGTAGGATTGTTAAAAAATTATTTCCTCATGTCAAATTTTATGATCCTGCAACTAATACTCATCCCACAATATTCTTGAATATTTACCACAACATTGGAGGCTTGCTTCCCATTATTAGTTTTTCCCAAACCCATTCTACTAGATTACTCACCTTTATTGCAAGTGTTCTCGACGAAATTCTTAATTGTGGAAAATGATGACATAGTAATTCCCAATTATGTAGAATCAGGTACCATGGAGAATAACTTTCCCTTATTTGTTATATGTGTTTCATACCAATATATTCAAATGGAATATTTAGATCAAACTCTTCCCTTAGAGGAGTAATATGGTATGGTTACTTTTCCCATTTGGGTTGTGATATCCCCTAGCTCACATGACTTCTTGGATGGAATTTTATCATCATATTATTCTATCATTGAAGTTATGAACATTTGGTTACACCCACATAAGGACATATTTTGTGGGCTCAACGGGAGGATGTGACATGGTTTAGTTATACACAAGTATTGGAGCATTCTTTGCGCTTTCCTCGATCTTATCGAGTGTATTTGGAATATTTCATATAGGTTTAGGTTATCCCTTTATTATTATTCATTTGAAACTTTGGTAACCCAAATTTTCCCTAGGGTCAAACCTGTTGGAAAATGGTGCGTCAACCCATCATATCTACATTTTCCATCATTCCAACAAAATATTGTACTGAACATGGGACACTCTAGCACACCCTATTTTTATTTTGGTTCCCATGGTGAGTTTTTGTCATTGTCCTAGAATACCTATTAGTACCATCCTGACTTGTATTTGGAGACCACATATTTCTCTCTTATACATTTATGACAATTTCCTAACATGATCCCTAATTTTTTTAGTTTACATAAACATGTTTTAAATTATCTGTTTGAGCATTTGTTCCTACTTATTTGTTGTTTAATGATTATGGTGTTTATTTTCCCTTGTAGACACATTTTTCTACATGATCCCTATAAATCTTTTTTGTCTAAATGACCTCAACCCATGGAGGGAACATCCACAAAAGTGTACATAATTAGGTCATCCCATATTTGTAATTTTATATTTTCCTTTGCATGACCTATGCCCTTGGAATGTAGGAACACTCCCTTGAGACATTCATATGCTCCACTGTATTATAGAATTCATGATTCTTTTTCATTCTTATAAATTAAAAAGGTATTAAAAATTAAAAAATACAAAAATCCAAAAAAAGGGGACCTTTGAATCAATTCATATTCCATCCTAGAAAGAGTGGAAACAATTAGTACTTGTCAACCTTGACCATAGAACATATTTTAGCATCAATTATGAGTAAATTATTTACATTTTGCTTAGGAAATTGTACCAATAATTTGAACATAACTCCATTGATGGGTTATCCTTTCCATCAACTATGGATATGTCGTTAACGCATCTGGCACTGACGTATTTCATAAAGGTTGGTTACTTAAGTCTCATGTTTCCAAGTGTCACTATGAATTGTGTCACGTGTTCAAGGGAATTAAAAACAATTTATGTTAGTGCTCAAGTATTCCTGACCAATCATGTCATCCTTCATAATTAGAGTATAGAGTGTTGGATCCCTTATGATCTCTACCAAATTATATAAAACTATTGACTTTTGTTTTATTCCCACTAATGTGGAATGCATTGATTCCATCCCTATAAAGGATGTCTTCCTATCAACACCAAATACACATCTAAGAAGTGGATCTAGGAACCCTAAAGTATCTTGGATCTTGCATCCATTAGTAGCAAGTTCCCTTGCAAATGAGACTAGGTATACATCAATGACCCTCAATTTGTTTATTCTACAATTTTTTGATGTTATAACATCTATTTACATTTTCCATATTATACTCAGTATCTTTGATTCCATTATCGATGGTCCTACTCACATTTGTTAACGTTATACATCAATGAACAATAATCATATGGTTCTTTATTATGCTCGATATTAGCTCCTTTATTCATATGATATAAACTCGTGCTATCATTAGTGTGGATCAAAGTCCTTTGGAAAAATATTTGTATCACTCATCGATGCACTTCCCAAGTTATGAAATATTATACTTCCATATTATAGTATCATGAATACCTATATATATCATACTTATAGTAGTGAGTGCTTACATTTTTAGGTACTTTTGACATGAATCCACTATGTATTGTTTGTGTCCATGCTTGTTTACACTGGTATACCTACTTCAGTAAGATATTATAAACTTGGTACATTGACTTGTTTTGCTTATAGTTTCCTTCCAACTCCTTCGTTCATGCTTATCCTCTGTATACTTTCATCTTTGGTCACTAACTGAATAGAACTCAACTACATGTCAATCAGTAGGTGGGGCGCATATCTAACTTCAGTTAGCTTTGATGAAGTGAAGTGAAGTGAACTGAACTAAGTAACCAAAAGTTGTTAGAGGCTCCTTAGACCACTCCAGTTAACTGGAAATTGCCAAAATTAGACAAAATAGTGATGGAGGGGCCTTTATAGCTGCAGTTTAACTGAAAGTAGGTGGAATAAACATCATTTAACTTATTTTGGGTGCTTAGGTCATGAATATCAACCCATATTTGGTCATTCATTGAAGGAGGAAGCTCAGTTAGTATCCCTAATTGAAGGAGAAGTCATAGTTAGCCTCCCTGATTGAAGGAGGATGATCCAGCTGACGATGCAGTCGCATTTTCGAGCCAATAACTTAGGATAAGTGGTAAAATAGGCCAATTCGGAAAAATAAACATGTGTGGGTTGGATAATGACTCTAACATAATGAATAAGAGACCTTTTAAAAAAATCTATTTGATGGGTAATGATTAGAACAATTCTATAATTTATTACTCAACCACTAAAATTTTCATATTTTTGTCACATAAAACAACATCTAAAAATAATATTTTAAAAAGCATTGTAGGATGTCAATCAAATATGTTATGATTCACAATTTACGAAATTCACCCACATCGGATCCGTTCCTATCAGCAAATATGTACCTATCAAATATAAATCATCATCTAGGAAATGGATCTAGGAACCACAGTGAGCACCTTGGATGTTGCAGTCATTAGTTGTAATTTTCCTCACAAATTATAGTGTGTATACATAAATGACCCATGATTTTTTGATTATACAAGTGTTTGAATTCATAATATCTATTCACACTTGTCAGTTTGGACTCAAGTACCTTGAAGTCCATCATGATTATCAGTGGACCTCCTCGCATCTGTTAACAATATACATCAATGATTGGTAATCAAATAGTGTTTAATTATTCTCAACATAAAATCATTTATTTGCATGATATAAAATCATACTATCGCTGATTTTTTTGAAGACCTTCGTAAAAGCAGCTGTATCACTCATTGATGCACTTCTCGAGTTATCGTTGATTTATTTGAAGACCATGAAGACCAGGATATTTTTCTCTCATCAAAGTGCATGTATACATTTTTATAATATTTTCTTTTGACATGGATCCATTGTTCATTTTTTGTGGCCATGATTGTTTACTGTTGCCCAAGGGTATACCTTTCTCCTGAAGATATTGTATATTTGGGTTATTTCCTTGTTTGACATGCAGGTACTTTTCAAACTCCTGCGTTCAAGATCCTACTCCTTTACCATCCTACCTTCGTCATCAAAGAGTATCAGAATCAAATCAATGCATTTTGTCCTTCAACATAGCTTCAGACCCCACACATTAGGGGGAATATATTAACAATAAAATTAACACCCTTGAGAGTGTTAGTCTGAAAACATATTTCTATTTCTCTCGCAACGTGAAGATCATAATTTTGGAACAATTGAGAGATTCAATCTCTCATTTGACTATTTCTTCCACAAAGGAAGAAATGTTAAAAGATAAATGTGTATCTAAAGAGGTCAAGTCCATGACCACTAAAGCAAAAAACCCAATTCCTATAACTCATAGAGTGGAAAAAAATTCCTAACATGGATATTAACTGTCCTAGAAATACTGAAAATCAAGTTCGATGCCTAAAAAACTAGGTAAAGTGGGTTTTCTGAATAAAATAATAAAAAATATTCACAAATATCAATCCCACATTCATATTTAAGTGATTGTGTGCACAAACCCCAATGCTATATAAAGAAGTAACATGAGGTGAATTAGGGGAGACAAAAATTGAGAGAGAAAGCATGGTGGAGGAATTGAGGGCTAAAAATCACTTTTCTACTACAAATTGTTTGGGCATCAAAGTCATGGATGGTAGAGGAGTAGGTATAGGATATGGAAAAGGAAGGCACCTTCAATGTTTGTAAGTATTTATGCATGTCCATCTATTATGAATCAATTCAGTTTTATTCCCAAATATTGTTCAACGTTTTCCCTTCAAGTTTTATGTTGATGTAGAATTGGTAGGAAATTAGATCTAACGTATATTTATTAAAGATAGTAAGTATAGTAGGAAAGTAGGAAGTATTTTTGTGGTGAGATATTCAGGTGTGAAGGATATTCAAAGAGATGCAAGATTAGCCATCAATAAAATCCATCAAACTTCAAGAATACAAGAGGTTTTCTCTTCCCTTCCTTCCCTTCTCAAACTCCATGAAAGAAGGTTTAAGATATTAAGATTATTGTGATAATTTGTTTGTTTTTAGTTGATTGGGATTCACCCACCCCATAGAAATAGGAGAGTAGGATATATCTTTAGCTGTTGTGATGAACTTGCATGGGGGGGATCCAAAGAGTTATGATTAGAGGCATCAGGTAGGATAGTGTACATGTACCCTCATTGTGTTTAATTAACATCAAAGTGTTGGGCCATAACAATGGCCTCTTCCCTAGTTTGTGGAAAATAGGTTTCCACATCTTTTTCTATTACGGGTTCGAGATATTTAGTAAACCAATCCAATAGAAACGAAGGTTGTATGTTAATATTTCACAATGTATGTCGTCTACGCCGCTTGTGGATGTGGTTTGTTATGTGGGTAGAGGTATTGTAGCAAAATATTGTGAGTATATCGAGGAAGATGGAATATGGGAATATGGAAGTAAGTGATAAATGTAGTGGAAATAGTCCTAAAGGTCGCATGGGTTTTCATAGGTAAACTCACAAACAATATTTTTATTTTTTATTGTAATTGTTCAATGAAAAGGGAAAATGCTAGCTGAATTGTCTACTATGCTATTAAAGGAACATCATAAGTGGAATGAAATGACATTTTTTGTATCATCTTCTTATTTCCCCTCAAAATTAGGGATTTTGGAGGGGATCTTATTGAGCATATTGGTCCATAATGGGTCATGAGATATAGGGTCATTGATCAAGTTACCTAGGTCAGGAATATTCAAGCTATCCATGAGAGGTATGTTTCTAGTAGTTTCCTCCATCGTATGTTGTGCATTGTTTCCTCAAGAAGGAGAACAGGGGCTATGTGTGTTGAAATATTGTAACTTCAAAGAATATTCTATATGTATCTTTTTGTGGTCCCCGATGGTCCTATCGGGAGAACCACTTGTATTAAATCGTACCCCAATGCTCCTAATCGGAAGAACTAATAAGAGTCATGAGGTAGTCCCCTCTAATTGTAAAGGTGGGTCATCAGCACCCCAGTGTGGTTACTTGAGCCTACATTTGTAACTCGAGCCTACATGATTTAAATTGAGCCTACATGTTAAATGAGTTAACTTAAGTGAACGGATGATTATAAATAGAGGTGTAGTGTTCCTCATTTGAGACACACACACTCTCACTTGTGTAGCGCATTAGTGGAGAAGGGAAGTAGTTGGAGAAGGAGGAGGATCAGGCTTTGATCTCCTTGCTGGTTTTATCTTTTATCTTTTTGGGGCATCTATATTGAGGAAGATTTTGCTGGTTTTTTCCCTTTAGGGTTTTCTCAGGATAAATATTTGTGTTCATTTTTTATTATTGTGCTTTTCTATCTTTCAGTGATCCTGTTTATATGCTTTTGTCATGAAAATGAAATGAAATACTGATGTCTTAGCTAAGAATATGAAAATTTAACATGGTATCAGAGCCACCCCGAAAAGAAGACATTATGTAGCTAAAAAATCTAGGGATTCTTAATTTTTGGTTCTCTCTCCACAATTGATCATCAAAATAAGTCTAGGCTGACTCTCCATTAGAAGGGCGCATCTTTCTGTCGAAGCAGAATTCGATTCCAAGCATTTTCAGTTTTCGGTGCGGGAAATTAGGGCTTCTTGCAAAAGAAGAATTTTTGAGTGAGCCCAGCATAGGATTTCTCTCCTCATCAAAATATAAGTCTATATATCTAATTATAGAGACCTAGATCAATTTTTTTGGTTGGATGAAACTCCGGGAAAGTCAAACCCTAGTTTGACCCCAAGCTAGAAAAACCCTAAATACTAAAACGGCTAAGTTTTGGTACATTCGCTATATCCCAATATTGGCGAAGGTTAAAGAGATACAAATTGTATAAGCATAGTATAAAATCTTGATGTATAATGTGTCCAAAATTCATCCTCATATGCACTATATGTTTGGAGATATGATCCCTCCAATTTAGGGTTCTATCCTCTTCCAGAATTCATCCCTAAACAGGACACCTAGGGAACATTGTTATATATTGGGATACAGAGGTCCAAATTGAATTCCTGAAGATTTTCCAGAAATATCATGGACTTTAATTTCTGTGGTCCGAATTTCAGAACCAGAAGATGAAACAGTGACACGTGGCAGTCCGTACAACTTCGCTGTTCTGAACAGTCCTGTAACATGTCACCGTGGGAACATGATCATAAATCCAAATTGGTGAAACCAATTCTGATGAAACATGTTGTTTTAGATAAAGGACATATTAGGTTACCTCAGTGAGAAATTTCAGACACATATGAGCAGTAATTTTGGAGGTATCACAGAAATAGTGACAGGCATTTCTGCAGAAGAAATTGAAAAACTAGGGCTTCCTGTTCCAGGAGCTTCCCTCCACTGTTTTAAAAAAAAGTATTACATTATACAGATCCATTTGAATATATCTATATTTCTATCCAATCAAATCTTAAATATTCCAAGTTTTTAAAATTAGTTTTTCTCTGACAAACCCTAAATCAGCTAGCTCTGGAAGCAGGACGGACACCTCAAATCGGTAAGATCTAATCTTTTGCTATTTGCATTTGAGGTTCTCATTTCAAAGTGATCTATCACATCAACTTGATGATAATATTGGTAAAGTTGACAACTTTCAAGCATGGAAGTATATGATCTCTCTAAAAAAAATGAATTGGACACCTACATAAGTAGAAAGGTTCCAGTTCCATACGAAGATGAGGCTCAAAGCATTACATAAGAAGAACTTTATCAAGGCCAAGAAGATCATTGTTGATTCAATCATGGATCAACTTGTACCACAAGTGTCTTCCCTAAAGAAACCAAATATGTTTGATTCCTTGATCAATATATTTGAATGGCCTTGAAGATCTTGAAGTAGTAGAAGAAGAAGTGGAGATTGCAGAAGTGGCGATAACCACCTTGAATGGCCTCCCAGGATCATGGGATTCATGCAAAGAATGTATGCCATAAGGAAGTAATTTCTTTCAGCTCGACTCATAAGAAGAGAAGAAGAAGATGGGAGCAATTGAAGATCAAGCTCTCACCATTCAAATAAAATCCCTCAAGCGATGAGGAATATGAAGAACTCAATTCTTGTCATTTGGATAAGAAATGATGATTCCATGAATGAAGAAAATGATAAATTAGAATGATCAATATGAAGTCCACCCACAAAAAAAATAAAAGATAAGTATTCAATTGTCATTTCATGATATTGTTTTGTTATACATTTGATTATATTCATTTGATGTGTTATGCATGATAGATTGTTTGCATTAATGACTGTATACTACTAATATGCATGTGATGGGTAAGTATCTCATGGTGCTATACAACTCTCCATTGCTACTTATCAAACCTCTTTGCTGACATATTGGATTGGTGCACAATATCAATAATGTCATGGTGGAGATGGAATGCATCTAGAAAGTTTATGTGAGATATGGATGAATGTTTTTTTGACTAAACAGTTGCATGATGCATAAGAATTTGTCGTTATGCATATGTTTTATGAAATAGTTCTAACCATGCAACTGGTGCATTTGAATTGTAGGAAAGGTCATGAACAACCTCCTACAAGAAAAGAAGGATGAGACTTGTTCCGAAGAACAAGGGATGACAATAAAAGATTCACTCCAATAAACATGAATTTGAAGCTCCCAGGGTTAGAGACACCATGACAAAAGAAAGAGCTTCAGAGAGTGGTAGATCCACCTTGAAGGATGAAGACCACCATGGGTACAAGAGATAACTCAAGATGAAGAAAATAATGCTATGAAATAAGCTATGATCAAAGAATAACAGTTGATCATGGGGAATGATGTATACGATATGATGGAACAAGTGTACAAAGCAAGGTTCATGATTCTCCCCAGAAAGAATAGACTATGACATGACATACTCTATTGACCAGCATATATCAAGCATAGAACCACCTGTACAGAATGAAGAGGGAAGATGATACTCCACTTCAGGGGGAGTGACTACAGAAAATTATATCTGAGTTCGACATGGTACGACATGATGGATAGATTTGTGATGGATCGAGACTTTACCAAGAGTAAAGTGGGTTCCAACATTCAAGGTTGAATGCAGAAGACTAGGATATGTTGATTACCTGAGAAGACAAACTCATAGAAGATGTTATGATACTAGAATGATGTTTGGGATATAGTACTCAAACTAGAAAGAAAGAATGTGGTATCTTCCAAATGGATTTGCAAGATAAGATATGTTGCTGATAGAAGTAAGGTAAGAGTTGTGGCTAGAGGTTTCTATTAGAAAGAGGGAATTAATTCTGAAGAGACACTTACTCTAGGAAGCAAGGTACACTTCCTTCAAAACTATCATGGTAGTTTCTTGCATGATGAAGTAAAGAAAAGCCTTCCTTAATGGTATGATTGAGGAATAGTTTTACATCGAATAGTCACAAGGATTTGAAGTTGAAGATAGATGGAATCAAGTATGCAAGTTGAAGAAGGCCCTCTATGGCCTGAAGCAAGCTCCCAGAGCTTGGTATGGAAGAATAGATAGTTTCCTGATGAGCATGGGATTTTCCAAGAGTAAAGTCGATCCTAACCTTTCCTACAAGGTTGTAGAAGATGTACCTATCATTCTATTACTATATATGGATGACTTATTCTTGACAGGGAATGAGAAACAGATCATGGAAAGTAAGAAGAAACTAGCAGAAGAATTTGAGATGAAAGACCTTGGGTTAATGCATTATTTCCTAGGTCTAGAAGTATGACAAAGTTCAGAAGGAATATTTCTTAACCAGGGTAAGTATGTGGTAGAGATATTGAAGAGATTCAATATGTTGGAATGCAAAGTCATGGCCACACCCATGGACTCCAACCTGAAGCTATTAGCTGGTGACTCATTAGAGTTAGTGGATGTGACTCACTACAGACAGATCATTGGGTCATTGATGTACTTAACAAATACCAGACCAGACATTTGTTTTGTTGTCTTGTTCAACCAAGATGGGTTCACCTAGTAGCTGCAAAACATGTGATGAGATATCTGAAAGGGACTATAGACTTTGGTCTATACTATGATGGAAGCCATGTGTATAGATTGTATGGCTACATAGATGCATATTGGGCTGGAAGTATCTCAGATAGGAAAAGCACATCAGGTATATGCTTTTTTTTGAGGTCTGCTATGACTTCATGGTTTAGCAGGAAACAGTCCAGTGTTTCTCTTAGCACGGTTGAAGCATAATACATAGCATATTGCTCTACTAAGTTGTGAATCCATATGGCTTCAAAAGCTGATATCAGGTCTCTTTGAACTAAAGATGGACACTACAATGATTCTATGTGATAACCATAGTTGTGATGACAAAGAACCCTGTGTTCCGACGTAACACATAGAAATCCGGTATTTCTACATACAAGATAAGATGCAAATGATGATACTGTAGATGCAGATGATGGTGATTTAGTATTTCTATACTGAATATAGAGATGATGATGTTTCAGTATTCCCATACTAAAGATATAGATGATGATGATTTTCAGTATTCCCATACTGAATATATAGATGATATTTCAGTATTTACATACTGTAGATATAGATGATGGTGATTCCATATTTCTATACCAAATATAGAGATGATGATGCTTTCAGTATTTCTATACTGAAGATATAGACGATGATGCTTTTAGTATTCACATACTAGAGATACAGATGGTGATAGATCAGTATTCAGATACTAAATATGTAGATGATGATGGTTTGGATGATGATGTACTAACGAAGCCTTTGCCTCAAGTAGAGTTCGAACACTTTCAAGACAAGCTTGGTGTTGTTCAGAAAGGCCTTCTTCGAAAGGGGGAGTATTGATGTTGCAGTGGGATTGTATCATCCCAGGACGTCTATCCATAATAGATTCGGTGACCTCGGTCCTCGAGAACATGGTGGGATTGTATCATCCCTGGGCACTTTCCCTAAAGTGAACCGGAGACCTCAGTCTTCGAGAATGAAGAGGGATTGTATCATCCCTGGACATCTGTCCATAATAGATCCGGTGACCTCGGTCCTCGAGAATGTGGTGGGATTATATCATCCCTGGTCACTTTCCCTAAAATTGATTCAGAGACCTCGGTCTTCGAGAATGAAGAGGGATTGTATCATCCTAGGACATCTGTCCATAATAGATCCGGTGACCTCGGTCCTCGAGAATGTGGTAGGATTGCATCATCCTTGGACATCGTCCTAAAGTGATAGGGATTGATTCTCCCATAATCAATACGGTGGCTTTGGTCCTCGAGAGTGTGGTAGGATTGTATCATCCTTAGACATAGTCCTAAAGTGATAGGGACTGATTCGCTCGTAATCAATCCGGTGGCTTCGGTCCTCGAGAATGTGGTAGGATTGCATCATCCTCGGACATAGTCCTAAAGTGATAGGGATTGATTCTCCCATAATCAATCCGGTGGCTTCGGTCCTCGAGAATGTGGTAGGATTGCATCGTCCTTGGACATAGTCCTAAAGTGATAGGGACTGATTCTCCCATAATCAATCCGGTGGCTTCAGTCCTCAAGAATGTGGTAGGATTGAATCGTCCTTAGACCTAGTCCTAAAGTGATAGGGACTGATTCTCCCCTAATCAATCCGGTAACTTCGGTTGTCAAGAATGTGGTGGGATTGTATCATCCCTGGACTTTAAGTCCAAAAATGATCCAAAGAATTTCTATCTTTGAGTTGTGGATTGCAGGTTGTTGCTGCTGATGATGATGTTGTATTGATCAAAATATCAGAGTATGATGATGATGACGTAATGATCGAAATATCAGAGCATGATGACGTACTAATCGAAAGATCAGAGTATGATGATGACGTACTGATCGAAATATCAGAGTATGATGATGATGACATATTGATCTAAAGATCAGAGTATGTTGATGATGTTTCTGATCGAAAGATCAGAGTATGATGATGATGACGTATTGATCTAAAGATCAGAGTATGTTGATGATGTTTCTGATCGAAAGATCAGAATATGATGATGATGTTTCTGATCGAAAGATCAGAGTATGATGATGGTGTTTCTGATCGAAAGATCAGAATGTGATGATGATTATGATCGATAAATCAGAATATGATGATGATGATGTTGCTGCTGATCGAAAGGGTAAAGTGTTGATGATGATATTTCTGATCGAGAGATCAAAGTACTGAATATGTTGCTGTTGATCGAAAGGTCAAGGTGCTAAAGATGTTGTTGCTGATCGAAAAGTCAAAATGCTGAAGATGTCGCTGATCGAAAGGACAAAATGTTGAAGATGTTGTTGCTGATCGAAAAGTCAAAGTGCTGAAGATGTTGCTGATCGAAAGGTCAAAATGTTGAAGATGTTGTTGCTGATCGAACAGTCAAAGTGCTGAAGATGTTACTGATAGAAAGGTCCAAGTGCTGAAGATGTCGTTGCTAATTGAAAGATCAAAATGCTGAAAATGTTGCTGATCAAAGACTGAAGATGTTGCTGATGATGAAGACTGAAGATTGAAGATGAAGACTACATGATGTTGAAAAGCTTCCAATGATTTATAGATGTGTTACCCTGTTGATGTTGATGATGGCCCCTATCTCTACTCTTGTTGTTGTTGATGTTACTGTAGAATACCCTTCTCGTTAACGGGGAGAGTTGAAATATTGTAACTTCGAAGAATATTCTATATGTATATTTTTGTGGTCCCCGATGGTCCTATCAGGAGAACCACTTGTATTACATTGTACGCTGATGCTCCTAATCGGAAGAACTAATAAGAGTCATGAGGTAGTCCCCTCTAATTGTAAAGGTGGGTCATCAGCACCCCAGTGTGGTTACTTGAGCCTACATGTGTAACTCGATCCTACATGATTTAACTCGATCCTACATGTCAAATGAGTTAACTTAAGTGAACGGATGAATATAAATAGAGGTGTAGTGCTCCTCATTTGAGACACACACACTCTCACTTGTGTAGCACATTAGTGGAGAAGAGAAGTAGTTGGAGAAGGAGGAGGATCAGGATTTGATCTCCTTGCTGGTTTTATCTTTTATCTTTTTGGGGCATCTATATTGAGGAAGATTTTGCTAGGTTTTTCCCTTTAGGGTTTTCTCAGGATAAATCTTTGTGTTCATTTTTTATGATTGTGCTTGTCTATCTTTCAGTGATCCTGTTTATATGCTTTTGTCATGAAAATGAAATGAGATACTGATGTCTTAGCTAAGCATATGAAAATTTAACAATGTGGTGGTGATATCTATCTAATATGTGAAAAATAGGATGATGTGTGGCCTACTCCCAAAGATGGAGAAGAAGGGGGGTATTTCCTCCTGAGGGTGGAATTAAAGGGATGCCTCTTCCTTAAAAGAATGAATCAAAATGATCTAAATTCATTCCAAGGGGAGAAGATGAATAAAAAAAGGAGTAGCCTCAGCCAAAGGATTGAATCAATGTTTCTTGGGAGTGGTCTCGGCTAGAGTATCTCCCTCGGGATCCGCAGGGAGATAGTGGGAAAACACACTATTAGTATAAGGATTTGTTTAGGATCCCAAGCCCTCAAAATCCCTATCATATGACCCAGGGATCATCCCAGAGGTGATGAAACACAAAATACTTGAGTGGATAGGCCATAATAGGTGACCAAATAAAGAATCCATGTGTTAAGTTGAAGCATGAGAACCACCATCAATATTGTTTAGATTGGATGACTAATAAGAATAATTCTAGGAAAATATGCATACGAGATACAATGACAGTAGATTGAGTATATATATGAAGTCAAAGGATCAAATCAATGACCAAGATTAAAGGAAACAAGGTGAAATGACAAGATCTTTAATAAAGAAAAGTGATGATTAGTTTCTGGATGGTCAGATAATATCTGACAATTGGAGTTCATTGTACATAGACAAAATGCAAGTACTTTAGAGGGCCCCAATGGCTCATTATGTGATAAACCACCCATGGTCAATTATTACTAGTTATTCCTAACGACCTTTTGTTAAAACTGCTCAGTAAGTGAGCGTCACAACCTTGAGAAACCGGGGTGGTTTCCTCTCTTAAAAAAACCTATGTGGTTCCAGTGTCATTGTCCATGCCATCTCATTCATTCACATCATTATACTAATGGTCCTGATGCCAAAATCCAGGTCATTTCCTCTTATCCATTAATGTCCCATCATTTATCAGATTTTGAATTGCAAATCCATTAAAATTATTTTTTACTCGTTTTTTTAAGTCATTGTTGTCCAAGCCATCCACAACTCTAATCAATCAAACTCTTATGCATGTGTATTCCCTATCTGGTCCAGTCACGTAATTGAGCACCCAATTAGCCTCCATGCCTGCAAATTGGGTAATTTATCCATTTACTCTACTATGTTTTTCATTTATTGTGTAAACCTAAATTTTACCATATCCTGTAGTCTAAATGTTTTTCTCCCTAAACGAGTAAATCCCATCATCAAGACGTTCCAATACACCACTCAGTCAGCCCTAAACCCAAATCCTCTAGTAATGAAGTCATACATAAGCACCAAGAAGACATTAAAGACATATAGGTAATCCATTCTTATTTGATTTTAACCCTCAATGAATCCCAAATCCTATATTTTCAAAACCAAGACCCCGACAAACTGTGGAATTCAGGGTTAGCCTGAGTTATGTTCCTTCAAGTTGTTTATTTCCTAGAATTCATTAGTTGGTGTACGTCCTTCTACTCCCTAAGATGAAATTTGATCATGTTCTCAGACAATTTTAGGATTGTCTGACAAATAAATGATGATAGTATTAGGAAGATTTTGTGTATCCCTAAGGAAGAAGTTTTACAACCAGTAGAAGAGAGGATTAAAATTGACTAATGAAATAGGAAGAGAGCTTCTAGTCTATGAGCATAATACCTTGTTTATAAGACAAGAAAACAACTTTAATTCCATAGAGTTTACAAAAATAGTAATGAGGATGGCCGATACCATTATACATGCATCTCACCTACCAAGAATCCCTAAGGAAGGCATAGAGTGGTTACAAATCACCACGGAAATAAGTGTGGGAGACTTGTTTTTGTTTAAAAAACACATAGTTATTAGAGTGTATGGGTTTGAAGGGAAAACATACAAATTGCCTACTTTTCTAATTGTTAGATTCTTTGCAATGGAATGTGTCAGGAATAGGTTCCTGTCATATGAGTTTCATTTCATAGGTTCCAAAAAACATAGATATTTCCAAATTCCCAAAGATATTGGCCCATTCCAAGTCAAATCTTTGAGTGCTCTGCAATACATGGAGGGTTTTCTGGAACATTTTAATTTGTAAATTTCCAGACTAGCAGCATATGATCCACACAAGGAAACATAAAAGAATACATTTGATAGAAATAATTTATCCTATGGCTGCACTCTGATACTAGAACTGTAAGTTATTGCCAACAAAAAATTGAGGAGGAAGTTGAAAAGATCATCAAAACCCTAGCAGATCCCAATGAACCTAAGAAGAGCATAGGGAATAAAAGAGGATATGAAGATATGGAAATAGATCATGAATAAGATATGGAAATAGATCAGGAATAATATACTCCTTATCTTAATAGAGAAATACCAGAGTCAACAGAGACCTCCCAGGATTTTGTGGAGAGGTATATTGAAGGAGAAGTGCCTAAGGAAGTCATTGAATTGGGAAAACAAGAAGCAGTACTAGAAAAAACACCAACTATATTTATTCCTTATCCTTCTTTGGAGTTTACAATGCCACAAAAAGAAAAGGACCTCACTCAGATAGGACCTATCGTAATCCAAACATATTTACAGTTCATCTACAAGGATATAATACAAGACGTTGTGTAAGCCATAAATAATGATAGGAAACAAGTTATTCCTTCTCACAAAAGGTTGTTATCAGTGGTAGATAGTATTGATAATAGTTTAAGTATGCAATAATTGTAACACCCTAGTTTTGACTATGTTTTCATTAATGTATATGATGTAAATATTATATGGAATCATGGCATGGAGCTCACGGCCAAGACCCTGTCACTGATTAATGTTTGGTATATAGGCGATCATGGTCGATGCCTATGGTTTTTGTGATAAGTTAAGAACATTTGTAAACATCATGTAAATATAAAAATTAATGAAAAACCCACAACCTGCTATGTCAATGCAATGAAAATGAGATGGGGGCATGATTTTATTAAGGATAAGGGGGAGGGAATGTTAACCTTGAGCCAGTTTGGTGAAACCCATCAAAACTGTAAGCTACCCTTTTTTTTCTTTTTTGTCTTTCTTCCCAACCAATTATTTCTGCCAAAATTTGGTTGAGGTAGTTATTGCATGGAAGGGGAAGATTATGGGGAAATTCAAATTGGGCAGAGCACCCATTTTCGAATATCATGTTTTGATTGCATGGGAAAGAAAAACACCAAAACTATATGCCATTTTGGGGGGATGCATTCACTCTTTCCTTACTCTCAAGTTTTGGAGAGAGTAGGGATATTCTGGTCATTCATTCCCCATTCTCTATTTGCATGGAAGTTGTTGGGAAATTGAGTTCTTCCTGTGTGTATCCTTCAAATTTTAGGAGTATCTTCATTTTTCAATACTGTGGTTGTTGTGTTGCAGCATTATCTTGAACTACAGAGTGTATGAGACCCTATTTCTTGTGTTCTAGAGTAAATTCTGTGTTTTTGAGTCTCCCCATGGTTGTTGTTTTGTGCACCTTGGATGGGTATGAACTATATACAATACTTAGGAGTGGGAGAGACGTAGAATGTGCTTGATAAACCTAGTGTGGGACCTCATAATAAGATAACAGTGGCTGGTGAAACTGCTATGCACATCCTGAAGAGCACTGGAAGGGAAGGTGTATCCTAAGGGACTGTGGAGTAGAGAAGGGGACACTTCCTAGTGTTCGATGTGTAGGTAGTGGGGAAGCCAAGCCAGATGGGTCTTGTGAAGGTGTTCTTAGCTCTGTAGATGAGCTCAATATCTTAGTAGTTCTTTCTTCCTATTTCCTTAGAATCCTGATAAACCCAACTGGAAAGATGGATTGGATGGTAGCTTGATAAACCCATATGTTGGCTTGGTTGTGTCTTGTTGTGTTTGACCTTGTGAGTAACCTTTGGATGGATAGTATGATAAACCCAACTATGAATGATGGCTTGTCTAGTTATCCTAGTACACCCAATAGTGAGATAGCTTGACTGTGTGCAGTATGATAAACCCATCTGTTGGCTTGACTGGTCTGTAAGGTGAATGTTGGGTTCGCTATGAACAACCTGATAAACCCAATTGTGAATGTTGGCTTGCTTAGTTGGCCTAAGAAACCCAGTAGTGAGATGGCTTGGATGAGTGTCCTGTGAAACCCATATGTTTGTCTTGTTTTCCCTTTGTATCCTGATAAACCCAACTATGTTTTCTTGGCTGAGTTTTGTTGCACTCCTGGCTATGTATGAGTTTGCTAGTGATGCCTTATTCCTTGAGGAACTCATTCCTATCTTGGGGATGGCAGTGTCGCTAACATATTGATGAGCACACTAGCCTATGGTTGGGTGGAACATTGCAGTGACATCGCTGGTTGTGGGACAAGTTCTTCTCAAGATAAGTGTTCTTGTCTAACCTAATCTCTGCAATTGTATCTCTTGCATTTGTAATTGGTTATGAAAATATGGTGAACATGTTTGATGTGTTGAAGTGATGAATTGTTTTGTGTATGAATGCAATTATAGGAATATATATATATATATATATATGTTTCCTTCAATTCATTGTTAAACTAAGTTGCAGGGTTATACTGTTGCATTGATGTTGGCCTGGATGGCCAAGTCTGTTTAAAGAATTTGATTGGCAGGTCGAATTTTTGAGCAAAAAAATTCTTCCGCAATGGTTTATTGTGTAGGAAGGATGTAGAATTTGGAAGACATCCTTTGGCAGATTGGACCTCCAGAAATTCCTTTCCGCAATTACGGGATGCGAAGATGTCTTTTGGGGGATTACATATTTCCTTGATTTTTGTTCCATAATGCACCTTTCCGCAATATGTGGGATGTGGGATGTAGAGATGTCTTTATCGGGATTACAGATTTTCCTAGTTTTTGTTCCGCAATGCACCTTTCCGCAATCTGCGGGATACGGGATACGGAATGTGGCTTCATAGATTTTGATTTCTGCAACAGTCATTTTTGCATGCAGGATGCGAGAATACGGAATGTGGGATGTGGGATTGCAGTATCATGATTTCCATATTTCTCGATCTCGCAAGTCAAGTTTTCCATGCCGTTGGTTTTTATTATATGATTCTGAGCCATTGATTTGATTATGGATGCTAAACCATTTGTGATCGTTAATTTCTATTGTGATTCCTCTCCTCTGTCCTATCTCCTCTGGGATCTTTCCTTGCATATCGTCAAACTGATCGGTGGAAGACTGGAGGGAGAGTGACAGTGTTGGAGATGTCGAGAAGTGGTTCACTACCGTGCCCTGTGTTTCGTTGAATAGTAAAGGTTCTTGATGAAATTTTTAATTCCACGTGATAATGGGGTAGGGTATGCGACAAAGTGGTATCAGAGCTGTTGGTTGCAAAATTGGGCCTGGATGGGCCAGGACAAACAATTAGAGGAAATAATAACATCCTTTGATACTAACCCTGTAGTACACTACAAAGTGGTATCAGAGTTGTTGGTCATAGCGCAGGACCTAAATGGGGTGAAATGAATAAATTGAAAAGGTTGAGAATATCCTCGAATATGAGCATTGTAGTACGCTACAGAGTGGTATCTACATAGTGGTGCCAACACTACAACATGGTATCAATGCTGTGGGTTGTAGCGTCGGGCCTAAAAGGGCCAAGTTGAACAGTTAACAGAGCTGTCGGTTAGAGTATTGGGCCTATATAGGCGAGGTGACAGTAAGTAAATGGTTTTAATTTTGAATTACTATGTATATAACAAATGGTGTTTGATAACAAATTTTGGAGAGTCATAGTGCATTTTGGAAGAGTGGGTTGTTGCCTCAGCCATGAGAACCTATGACATGAATGATGCATAGGATCCCTATGAACATGAGGAAGATGCTATGGGGGAAATTGTTTGATTTGGAAATGCCGAAACAGAGTCTAATGGGAGGAGGTTTCAAGATACTCCCCCATATTCTCCAGCCACTATGAGAAGCCTCAATCTGGAGATGCAGAGCTATAGGGAAGACAATGAAAGGTTGGTTAACGCTAAAGATGAGCAGAATCAGGTGAATGCAAACATGCTACAAAGTATGACAGATATTCAGAGGCAGATGAAATCTGGGGACCGGACATTAAGGCCAGAAGGAAGTAAGAGCACTGCTAGAAGGAGAAAGAGATTTCCTAGTGAGTCATCTGACTCTGAAGGATCCACTAGCGGTTCAAGTTCCTCTTCTTACAGGAATGAGAGGAAGAGGCATTATCAGAACCATTCATGTGATGAGTTTAAGAAGGCGAGGCCTCCTATCTTCAATGGGGAGATAAAGAATGGCCAAGAAGCTGAATTTTGGCTTCTTGGGATGAGGAAATATTTCCAAGTTTAGGATTATTCAAGAAATATGAAGGCTAGAGTAGCCATTTTCAATTTGAATGGAAGAGCATCCATATGGTGGGAGCACTTCAGGAAAGTGAAGAAGATTAATGAAAGGAAAATTGTGTCGAAATAGTTCCAAAAGTATTTCAAGCAGAAATACCTATATGACAAATACTATGATGACAAGATCAAATAAATTCATCGGTTGAGATTGGGATAATAGACCATGGAAGAGTATACAAACAAGTTCTTGGAGTTGTTGAGATATGTCAGCTACATCATGGACAAGAAAGTGAAAATCCAGTGTTTCCTAAGTGGATTTCCTCAGTATTACAAAGACATAATTGAGTTTTATGAACCTGGAAATCTGGAAGAAGCAATAAGGAAAGATAAGTATTGCTATGAGCAAAGCAGAGGAAAACCTGACTATCATAAGACATGGAAGGACAAGAAGAATGAAAATTCCGGCCAAAGGAAGAAAGGTTTGAAACCTTCTAACTTCAGGAATCAACAGAAGCAACCATCTCAAGCTGAGAAGCATCCAGCTAGAGTGGCGGGAGACAAGCTAAGAGATCCAAAGCAGATTAGAGAGCCACTCCAATGTTGGAGATGTGGAGGACCCCACATGCATCAGAATTTTCCACTTAAGAATGAGAATGCAAGGCTAGCTTACAACATTCAAGAGGCAGAAATAGTCGGTCAAGTAGAAAGGGTCGTCCCTAGGATTTACGCAGTGTTGGAGGACTGCCAGGAAGATCATCAGTCAACTATGGTTGAAGTTGTAGGTAAGATTGTTGAGTAATCTATTTCTATTTTCATTGACCTTGGTGCTACTCATAGTTACATTACTCCTAGATTAGTGGAGGTTTGTGATTTTGAGAAAGTGAAGCATAGCAAATCATGGTTAGTTCAGCTAGCCACTAGAACTAAGATAAAGGTTAGTGAAGTGGTAGAGAAATATCCATTGGTGATGAATGGATGGGTTACTTGTGTAGATATGAATTTTCTACCCCTTGATTCCTATGAATATCTCATTGGAATGGATTGGTTAGAAGCTCATAGGGTAAAGCTTGACTTTTACCATAAGACTTTTGAATGCATGGATGAAGAATAGAACCCAAGAGTGGTAAGAGACATTCCAAAGGTAATTTCTGTGAAGCATATTTCAGCAATATAGTTGAAGAAATTTTGTAGGAAGGGTTGCTAGTTGTATGCAACTCATATTGTGGAGGCAACAGATAATGAAAATCCTAGGTTGGAGGACTTTCAGGTATTGCAGGAATTCAGGGATGTTTTTCCTGATGAGATTCCAGGGCTTCCTCCAAAGAGGGACATTGATTTCATGATTGAACTTGTGCCAAGAGAAACACTAGTGTCCAAGACACCCTACAGAATGATTACATCAGAAATTTTAGAGCTGAAGATGCAGTTGCAAGAGTGATTGGAGAAAATTTATATCAAGCCGAGTGTATCTCCTTGGGGAGCACTAGTTCTGTTTGTAAGGAAGAAAGATGGTACACTCAGATTGTGTATTGATTACAGAAAGCTAAACAAATTTAAGGTAAAGAACAAGTATCCATTTCCTAGTATTGATGACCTCTTTGATCAAATGAGGGGAGAAAAGGTATTTTCCAAGATTGACTTGAGGTTGGGTTTCCATTAGGTGAGAATCAAGGATGAAGACATTCATAAGATAGCTGTCAAGACAAGGTATGGGCATTATGAGTTTGTAGTGGTACCATTTGGTCTCACAAATGCACTAGATACATTTATGTGCCTTATGAATAATGTCTTCAACAGATATTTGGACAAGTTTTTTCTTGTTTTCCTTGATGACATTCTTGTTTATTCTAAGAATGAGGAAGAGAACGAAGAGCATTTGATATTGATATTACAATTGCTTAGGGAGCATCAAGTATGCAAAGTTGAGCAAGTGTGACTTCTATAAAGATATAATGCAGTACTTGGGTCACATTATCTCAAAAGAGGGTATATCTGTGGACACTGACAAGATTGAAGCCATAGTGAATTGGCCTACTCCAAGAAATGTGACAGATGTAAGATCTTTTATGGGACTTGCAAGATACTATAGGAGGTTCATTGAAGGATTATCCAAGGTTGCACATGCCATTACTTCTTTGCAAAAGAAGGGAATAAAGTTTGAATGGACAATCAGGTGTGAAGAAAGCTTCCAGTAGTTGAAGGATCTTCTCACCAGTGCATCAGTCTTGAAATTTGCAGACCGATAGAAATATTTTGTTGTGTACTAATGCATGGGGTGAATGTATTGGAGGAATCCTTATGCAAGACAACCACGTGATATGTTATGAGTCAAGGAATTTGAAGGAGCATGAGAAGAACTATGCTACTCATGATATGGAACTTGAAGCCATAGTACATCCTCTCAAGATGTTGAGGCATTGCATGATGGGTAGAAGATTCGAGCTAAGGACAGACCATTGTGGTATGAAGTATTTGTTTGATCAACGTACTCTAAATACTAGGAAAGCTAGATGGCTGGAGTTTTTATGTGAGTTTGATTTTGAAATCAAGAACATAAAGGGAAAAGAGAATAAGGTAGCTGATGCACTCAGCAGGAAGGTGCAGGAAATGCATGTGGCATCTGTTAGTGTTTTCCAACTGGAGTTGAGGTAGCAGATTGTTAACCATGTTGTTGAAGATGAATTGTGTGTGCAGGTAAAAGACAAGTTGCAGCAACAAACCATTGAAAAGAGGAATGAGGGGTATAAATTGGAAGAATATGGACTTCTTACCTATAAGAACATAATTTACATTCCAAAAGTAGCAGATTTAAGGAGAGTTGTTATGGATGAGATCCATCAAGCTCCATATTCTGGTCACCCAGTATATCAAAAGACAATTGCTATAGCCAGAAAGTAGTACTTTTGGCCAGGAATGAAAAAGGACATGGCTGAATATATTTCAAGGTGCGTGAAATGTTAGTAGGTGAAGGTTGAGCATCAACACCCAGTAGGCTTGTTGTAGCCTTTTCCAGTTCCAGAATGGAAATGGGAAGTTATTTCCATGGATTTTATTATAGGATTGCCAATGAATTGGAGACAACATGATTCCATCATGGTTGTGATGGAAAAGTTGAAAAAGGAAACCTATTTTATACTGTTCAAGTCTACGGATAATACTGATGACATTGCAAAGATCTTCATGAAGGAGATTTTCAAATTGCATTGATTTCCTAAGGCAATAGTCTCTAACAAATATGTCAAGTTCACTTCCAATTTTTGGAAGGGATTGTTTACAAATTTGGGTAGAAATCTAAACTTCAGCACTTCCTACCATCCTCATACTCATGGTAAGACAGAGAGAGTTAAACAAGTGCTTGAAGACATGCTTAACATGTACATGATCGAAAAACCAACCAAGTGAGAAGATTATTTACACTTGGTAGAATTTTATTATAACAATGGACATCAAGCATCCTTGGGGATGAGTCCATATGAATCTTTGTATGGTAGGAGGCGTAGGAAACCAGTGAATTGGGATAATCTAGTGAACAGGGTTGTGATTGGTCCATAATTGATCAAGGAGATGGAGCAGAAGGTTGTAAAGATCAGATAGAATATGAAAACATCCTAGGATAGATAGGAGAGCTATGTTCATAAACATAGGGTGAACAGAGATTTCGGTGTGGGGGATCATGTTTACCTCAGAGTGAGGGAAAAGAAGAGTTCCTTGAAACTTAGAATTTGTGCCAAGTTGTCACTTAGATATTGTGGGTCGTTTGAAGTGCTTGAAAGTATAGGGCCGGTTGCATATATACTTGCATTGCCTTCTAGCACTAGAGCTCATAATGTTTTTCATGTTTCTTTGCTTAAGAAATATGTATATGATCCTAACCATGTGATAAATTGGGATGTTGTTAGGTGGAACCCAAGGGAGAGTTCCAAATTGATCCTGCAATGTGCATTCTTGATAGGAAGGTCACAATGCGTCGGAACCGAGCCATAGGGAAAGTAAAGGTGCAACGGGATCACTACAATCCTGAACAAGCTTTGTGGGAGCTGGAGGATGCCATGCAATTGGCACATCCATGTTTGTTCAATTCTACAAAGTAGTTATGTCAGTACCAGTGCAACATTTTGTTTAATTTTGTAAAAACACTGAGGACAGTGCTATTTAAGGGTGGGGGAATGTAACACCCTCATTTTGACCTTGTTTGCATTAATGTATATGATGTAAATATTATATGGAATCATGGCATGGAGCTCAAGGCCAAGGGTTTGTCATTGATTAATGTTTGGTATATAGGAAATCATGGTTGATGCATATGGTTTCTGTGCAAAGTGAAGCATGTTTGTAAACATCATGTAAATATGCAAATTAATGAAAAAACCACAAACAACTATGTCAATGCAATGAAAATGAGATGGGGGCATGATTTTCCTAAGGATAAGGGGGGGGGAATGTTAACCTTGAGCTATTTTGGGGAAAACCCATCAAAACTGTCAACTACCCTTTTTTTATTTTTTCTTTCTTTCTTCCCAACCAATTATTTCTGCCAGAATGTGGTTGAGGTAGTTATTGCATGGAATTGGAAGAGTATGGGGAAATTCAATTGGGCAGAGCACCCATTTTCGAATATCATGTTTTGATTGCATGGGAAAGAAAACACTAGATCCGTATGCCATTTGGGGTGGTATGTGTTCAATATTTCATTAGTCTCACATTTTGGAGAGCAGAGGGATGCTCTGGTCATTCATTCCCCATTCTCCATTCATGTGGAATATCTTAGGAAGCTAAGTTCTTCCTATGTTTATCTTTCATGTTTCGGGAGTATGTTCACTTGTCGATATTGTAGTTGTTGTGTTGCACCGGTATCTTGAACTAAAAAGTGTATGAGACCCTGTTACTTGTTTTCCAGAGTAAAGCTTGTGTTATTGAGTCTCCCTCTGGTTGTTGTGTTGTGCACCCTAGTTGGGTCTGAACTATGGACAAGACTTAGGAGTGGCATAGGCATAGAATGTGCTTGATAAACCTAGTGTGGGACCTCACAAAAAGATAAGAGTGGCTGGTTAACCTGCTATGCACATCCTGAAGAGCACTGGAAGGTAGGGTGTAACCTGAGGGACTATGGAGCAAAGAAGGGGACACTTCCTTGTGTTGGGTGTGTAAGAAGTGGGAAATCCAGGCCAGATGCATCTTGTGAATGTGTTCTTAGCTCTGTAGATGAGATCACTAACTTAGCAGTTCTTCCTGCCCATTTTCTTAGAATCCTGATAAACCAAACTGGAAAGATGGCTTGGCTGGTAGCCTGATAAACCCATCTATTAGCTTGGTTCTTTCTTATTTTGCTTGACCTTGAGAGTAACATTTGGCTGAAAATTATGATAAAACCAACTATGAATGATGGATTGGTCAGGTAGCCTGATAAACCTGGTAGTGAGATGGCTTGACTGTGTGCAGTATGATAATCCCATTTATTGGCTTGACTGGTCTGTAAGGTGAATGTTGGATTGGTTGTGAATAGCCTTATAAACCCAACTATGAATGCTAGGTTGGTTAGTTGGCCTAAGAAACCTAGCAGTGACATGGCTTGGATCAATGGCTTGTGAAACCCATCTGTTTGGCTTGTTTTCCCTTTACAACCTGATAACCCAACTGTGTTGTCTTGGCTAAGTTTTGTTGCAACCTTGGCTATGTATGAGTCTGCTAGTTTTCTCTTATTCCTTGAGGAAATCATGCCCAGCTGAGGGGTGGTAGTGTCACTGAGAGATTGATAAGCACACCGGCCTATAGTTGGGTGGAACATTGTAGCGAAATAGCTGTTTGCGGGACAAGTTCTTCTCAAGATAAGTTTTTTTATCTAAGCTAATCTATGCAATTATATCTCTTGAATTTGTAATTGGTTATGGAATTATGGTGAACATGTTTGATGTGTTGAAGTGATGAATTGTTCTGTGTATGACTACAATTATAGGCATCTATATATGTTTCCTTCAATGCATTGTTAAACTAAGTTGCAGGGTTAGATTGTTAGATTGATGTTGGCATGGATGGTCAATTCTTTTCAAAGACTTGGATCAATAGGTCAAATTTTTTGAGCAGAAACCTTCTTCCACAATGGTTTATTGCGCATGTGAGATGTGGAATGTAGAAGGCATCCTTTGGTAGATTTTACCTCCACAAATTCCTTTCCACAATTCCCTTTCCACAATTGCGCGATGCGGGATGTGGAGATGACTTTATTGGTATTACGGCTTTCCACAGTTTTCGTTCTGCAACACACCTTTCCTCAATCTACGGTATGTGGGATGCAGAATGTCACTATGCAGATTTCAATTTCTGCAACGGTCATTTCTGCATCTAGGTTGCGGTAATATGGAATGCAGGATGTGGGATCTCAGTATCGCGATTTACATATTTTTTGATCCCGCAACTCAAGTATTCCGTCTCATCGATTTTTGCGAGATGATTCTAAGCCGTTGTTTTGATTCCGGATGTGGAACCGTTTGTGAGTGTCACATGCCCCAATTTTGTAAAATAATGTTATTTGTTTTGAATTGATTCCAAGATATTATGTTAAATTTAATGCTAAGTTGGAACTGATGACTTAGCAGAGTCAAAAGATGTGGAATGTAATTCTGAATATTTTATTTTAAATAAATAAAAGTGGAGACAATAGCTTGGGAGAGCTGTTAAAAAGAGTGTACTGGTGAAGTGGGTGGAAGGAACTAGGTGGAGAGAAAAACACAAGTGGCAGCATCCTCAAACACTTCCTATGTTGCAGGTGGCAACTTCCCTACATTTGGGGTCATGATCCCCCAAGAAAGTGGGATCAGAGCAGGTGGCTCAATTAATGACAACTAACCCAAAAAGAGCTAGGAAATCTTATTAAAAGTGCCCAATGTAGAGAGCTGAGGCTGCTCATTCCAGGAGAAGAATCATTCAGGTGAATGTACTTCGAGGAATTCATTGGGAATGGAAATTGGAAGGAAGGTGTTGTGAGGGGTAAACTGCAGGAACTTCATCTAGTACAGCTTTGTAGCTGAGAGATCTTACTGCTGTGAACAGAGTTGGTATTCAGTTTAAGGACGGGTACCTTGTTGACTGCTCCACCTAGTTCCAGCCAAGGAGACCAGAGCAGGATTGAGGGTCCTGAGAAGTCATTGTTTGAGCACTCTCGAGGATTTGGTAGGGAGGAACGGCCTCCCATTGCTGTTGTCATCCAGCTTAAAGATTAGGTTCTGCTATCTTTTAATTTCTGTGTTAAAGTTATATCCATGTGTGAGCAAATGATGCATGTTTAGGATATGATGTAAATTTGAGTGTAGAATATCTTAGCTTATTTAATAATGAATTTGTTCTTGATGAAAAATAAACCCTACCTGTGTTTTTCCCCATCTGGAGTAATCCAAATCGTACTCTAGCATAGGTGGTGTATTTAAATGAATGAAGTATGATGTAAATTTAAAACAAAATGTTAGCCATGAATATTGGAATGTTTTCTTTCATTATATATTTGTTTATCAAAAGAAATATTATTCTGTACATAGAGTAGTGTTAGATCTAGACTGTGTATGTTAGAATATTAGAAAAAGGAAAAGAAGTCATATCATTATACTAACAGTAGTATGTTCTGGTAGACGAATCATTCTTCTATACAGTACTTACTTTCGTAATCCTTATATATATATATATATATTGAAACAAAAGGAAAATAAGATAACAGTTGAATGTGTAGTATTATGTTAAATAAAAATTCCTTTTCAGCTCTGTAGTTCATTTCTTTCCCTATTAAGGATAACTACTGTATTTGTAGCAATCTAAACTGTGAGTAAGGATGGAAAACCTTGATTTAATTCTAAAGATAAAACTAATTGGTTTAATATTGTTAGCTAGGTTATTTCATTTATGACTGATAATGTAAATAATTTACTCATCTTATCCAACTGTACTTTCGCAAGTTCTAAAGTTACTAACCTGTCTCCTAAGAAAAGATTCAATTTAAACAAATACTACTATTTCTATAGAGAAAGGAATTCAGTTAATTGTTTATTACCCTTATTTGCTTAATAATTTCTAATGTCATAATTTAAATAGGGTAATATAGATACAGAAAGATTCTTATAAATTATTTAGCATAGAAACCATAAGAGTATAACAATAAGATATTTTCTCATCTGTACACTTTATAATTAGACTAAGTGTAAGGATAATTTAATAATTATGGAAATAATATTTACTTATGAGTAAAATAAAATTCTTTTGAATTAATAAATCATTTAAAGAAATTATTAGCAGGGTCGAAACCCTCACAAGATAAAACAGTATAAAATATAATAATACATTATAATAACATATCAAGTAAACATAAACCCTGTACTTCAAAGATGTAACATTATAGTTACATAAGTACAAATCCAAAGCATTGGATTATTTATTTTTTTGAAGTTATCAAATATAAAATAATATTTCCCATTCCATTACAATAGAGGAAAATAAATTAAAATGTAATAGCTTATAGGAAAATTAACAGAACATAAACATGCTCGATTAACCGAGCTTAATAACCCATTTTACGATATAAGAAATAGCAAAAAAAACTATAGTATTATATTGTAATAAAAAGATAATTTAAAACAATAGATACATCTTTACCCAGCTGAGTTAGGGTAAAACCCTAATGTATCAAAAATTACAATAGAAGTATCAAAATAAGTGAGTCTAAGATCTATATTGATGACTCTCTGCTTTTAAGGGTTAACAGAGAATGGCTTGACATGCCTTCCATCATTCTATACAAGTTTTACACAAAACCAAAGGAAAAATCAAAATTTACAAGTTACGGCCTAAGCCAGAAGCCCTGCATGTAGCAAGGGTTTGTCAACAACTAAAATAGCGAACCAAGTTAACCCAGATAAACTAAAACCACGAGGGTCTTTGCAGGCCATGGTGACCAACCAACAAATGTTCCATAAGGAACTGTACAAGGACGAACTGCCATTGGATAACCAGGGCTTAATCGTGAGCAAGTTTTTGACCAAGCTTTGCACCGGCTACGTAGGAGGACAAGGCTATCACCTATGAGACAACCCATGTTGCTGTTAATAATTTATACTTATAATTTAACAGAGATTTAAAATAATAGAGATACAAGTAGTATTTCTTACCTGAGTTTCAAAGTAACGTAACCACCCACAAATAGGAGTGCTGCCACCAACACAAGGATAAACAAACCCTTCATATGTTACAAGGAAGAGGGAGGTTACCAAACGCAACAACAACCAATGATAGCCAAGAATTGGAGCAACAAGCCAATCAGACATTAAAGCATGTGTTGTCACTACTTTGCAACTGAAGAGTTCACTCTGCTAGAAACCCTAAGACCAACTAGACCACGAGTTGTTGAGTCAAAGCTCTCACTACCGGGTTAAAGAAAAAGAGATTTTTACAGTCTGATAACCCTTTAATGAGCAATTCGTGAACGTTAAACCCTAAAGGAAAGCAACCACCCCAGTGCAAGCAGCGAATACTCTTTTACAGCTCTTCTCTATCAGTTTTCAAAGCAAGCTTACGAGGTACAAGAGGCAAGAACCAAGATGGGAGACTAACATCTAACTAGATGCAGAATCGACATGGCAGTCAAGACACGGTAGCAGAGCGGCCAGAGGCCCGAAAACGACGGAGAAAATAACAAAGACTAGGGTTCACAGTCTCCTTTTATTATCGCAATGCTTGGCCATGGTGAATCCATGTACACATATAAATAATTTACCATGCAGTGGGTAACCTACAAAGTCCCTGCATGCAATCAAATAAAATGCTTTTTATTTCAATCATTTGGTGGACCGAACGTTCCAAAAGATTCTACACTCCTGGAGTCAACCAAGCGATGCACGCTGCAACGTTAAAAAAAAACTTTAGTATCAAAGGTTTAGGTCACTATATTTCTAGATTAATATAACTCATCATGGGTGTGGACAATTCCACAACCTATCACCTTATGCAAGCAATGTATTCATCGAAAAATAATTATAATTCTATCAAGGGTTAAGCCCACTTTAATAATTTGCAAAAGAAATTCATAAATCTTGTTCATGTTAAGATACTTTTCCTGCTAGCTTATATCCTTGATTTGCCTTTGAGTACCTTTTAAAAAATATTAGGTTTGCAAATGAGAGTGTAAAGCCTTATAGTATCTATTCGGCTTGTCAATAGACTTTTGATGATCTTAATAACAAAAATGGACAATATATTTCCAAGTATGTTATGTGTAAAAGAACTTTAGTTCTTCACTATTAACTTAACCCAATCGATAGCAGTATATTAGTGTAGATATAATCCTCTTAAGCCTCAAAGATTTATAAGCTAGGTTAATAGTATAAAATCTCTTAACTTTTGTGCATTATTTTCTTGTCACAAGAATTAACAAAATTTTGTCGTGACGTGAATTGTTTATGGATATAGTTTAGGTAGACCCTTAAACTTTAAACCAAGCTATCTATAACCTATGTGTAAGGAAATTTTAAAGGCTTATACACATGATGACTTAGGTAAACATTGTTTAATATCTAAGAAGTTAGTTTGCAACAAAAATTATAAATTACAAACTAGAGAGAGATAACAACTATCGCCAATTACAGTTAGGACAGAATCTTATTTATATTTAAATATTTGGCATCTTTAAAAAGAATAATAAACTAATTGTTTTTACCTCATAGAGGCATTTGAAATTGAAAGAGCATATATTCTTTCTACTGAGCTATTATTTTGCAACGAACATATATCTGCATGCTTTATGAATATTGACAGGCAACACTGGATCTTTCTTACCTGTAAATCTATGAGATCGGGTAAACTTTCTGCGTTATCTCAAAAGCTAAGTAAGCCCTAGAATCCAAGACAGTTCCACCTTCTTGTCGCAAAGAAAAACAAATCAATAAACTGAAAAGAAAAAGAATTATTCTATAAGATAAACTTAATCGAGTAAATAATTCAGATTATGAATTAACCAATCTGTTAATCAAATAACTTATAACTAATTATAACCGTTAGTTGACTGCATTATTGAATATTTTCTGTATTTTCAAAATTTTAAATTTTTCGGTAAATTTAGGGTTTTGACATGTGGTATCAGAGCACAAGGTTCAAACACTAGGCCTTGATGTAGCCCAACTAGCTTTCATAGAACAGTAAATTAAATCATTATGCTAACGTATATTTTTTTTTATGTTAAGAATAGAGAATTGCCTTTTTATTAAGTTTAACAGGAAGGTATGGAAATGCTGAGAGAGTATGCACAGGAGGAGTCTCCAGATACAGAAACAAGAAATTTACCCAGAGATTATATACCGAAAGATGTGACTACAAATTCCTCAGAGCTGTTACAGACTGTAAAATATTTAAAAACTAAAATGGAGTCTGTAAAGAGAGAGAATGAAAGGATTCTAAGGGCTCTGGAAGAGCTAAATCAGATCCTAATGGAAAAATTTCAAACCAAAGGAAGGGGTAGAAGGTCAGAATTTGAAGATGCCAGTCATCAAAGAAAATCTAAAAAGATGAAGCATGCAAAAATTGAAAGTAGTTCGTCGTCTGAAGGGTTTGGTGAACGACAAAGTTACCATACTACTAGTGATAGTAGTGATGATGATCAGTATGATAAGAAGAGAAAATACAAACCATATGAGGAAATTTCAGGGGAATTCAAAAAGATAAAACCACCAACTTTTAATGGAGAGACTGAGAAGGGGGAGGAAGCAGAGTCCTGGTTGTTTGGGATGAAGAAGTACTTCCAAATATATAATTACTCTAACCAGTTAAAGGCTAGGATGGCTATATATAACATCTCAGGAAAAGCTGACATATGGTGGTAGGACTTGAAGAGAGTCAAGGGTATAAGAGAGAAAGAAGTTAATTGGAGTACCTTTAAGAGGTATTTCAAAAAGAAATTTATGTCTGAGCAGTATTACGAGGAAAGAGATAAAGAGTTTTATGAATTGAAGTTAGGTTCAATGACAATGAAGGATCTGAACAGCAAATTCTTAAGTTTACTTAGGTATGTACCCTGCCTAGTAGATGAGAAACCAAAAGTACAGTGATTCCTTAGCTGTCTACCGTATCATATTAAAGATAGAATTGAATATGATAACCCAAAGACTTTGGAGGAAGCTATGAGGAAGGATAACTTTTGTTTTGAGCAAAATCAAAAGAAAGAAGGCTTGGCCAATTGGAAGGCTAAGAAAAATAACAATCAGCCTGAATTTAAGAAGAAGGAATTTGTGCCTAACATAAATTTCAAGAATAATAAGACCAAAAACTATTCTAACAACAAGAATTTCTAGGGAAATAGGAATATTACTCCCAACAATCCGAACAATTTTAAGGGCAAAGAAACTGCAAATAATCATGGAAATTTTACCAAGAGTTTTGAACGTAAATATCATGTTAAGTGCTGGGAATGTAATGGCCCACACTATGCTTCAGTCTGTCCAAACAGGAAGAAGACTGTTAGCAACATTCATACTGTACAGGAGGAGATGACCATTGGGGAACTAGCAAGGAGCATGCCCAGAATTAACACAGCTTTGGAGAACCGACAAGCTGAATATCAGACTTCCATGGTGGAAGTAGAAGGTATGATTAATCAAACCCATGTAACCATTTTAATTGATCCAGGAGCTAGTCTCAGTTAAATTGCACCTCAGATAGTGGAAAAATATAAGTTGTCTGTCGATAAGTTTGAGAATTCTTGGTTAGTTCAATTAGCCACTGGGGCTAAAAGAAAAATAACTTGTTTTGTGAAAGAATGTGCTTTACTTATGGATAAATTTGAAACTGTTGTTAAGATTAATGTTTTTCCACTTGGCTCATATGATTTGCTGATTGGTATGGACTGGTTAGAAAAGCATAAAGTAATTTTAAATTGTTACGATAAAACTTTCACATGCTTAAATAATGATGAACAACGAGTAAATGTTAAGGGTATTCCTAGAAAAACTATGGTAAGGTAGATTTCTACTTTACAACTTCAAAGAGCTATTAGAAAAGGGTGTAAAGCTTATGCAGTAACCATTACAGATGAAGAAGGTAAAACTAAAACAGATAAGTTAAAAATAGAAAATATCCCTGTTTTAAAAGAATATATTGATGTATTCCCAGAAGAAATTCCTGGATTACCTCCAAAAAGAGAATTGGATTTCACCATTGAGCTGATACCGAGTGCGGTACCTAGCTCAAAGGCCCCTTATTGAATGAACATATTGGAACTTAATGAGTTAAAATCACAATTAAAAGAGTTAATTGATAAAAAGTATATTCGACCAAGTATGTCTCCTTGGGGGGCACCTGTCATCTTTGTTAAAAAGAAAGACGGAACTATGCGATTATGCATAGACTACTGTCAGCTAAACAAGATGACTATCAAAAATATATATCCATTGCCCCGATAGATGATCTGTTCGATCAACTATGTGGAGCCACGGTGTTTTCAAAGATAGATTTAAGGTCAGGATATCATTAAGTGAGGATTATAGATGAAGATATCTTCAAGACAGCCTTTAGAACAAGATATGGACACTACAAATTTGTCGTAATGCCATTCGGGCTTACTAACGCCCCAGCTGTCTTTATGTGTTTAATGAACAATATAATGCATAAGTATTTAGATAAGTTTGTGGTCGTGTTTATCAATGACATGCTAATCTATTCAAAAACTGAAGAAGAACATAAAGAACACCTAAAAATTGTTTTGCAAGAGTTGCGAGAACATCAACTCTTCGCAAATTTTAGTAAGTGTGACTTCTTTAAGGATAAAATTCAGTATTTAGGTCACATAGTGACCAAGGAAGGAATCTCTATAGATCCTAAAAAGATACGGGCAATCGAAGGTTGGCCGGTTCCTAAAGATGTGACGGATGTTAGGTCATTCATGGGAATTACCAGTTACTACCGAAGGTTTATTGAAGGCTTTTCAAGGATAGCAAATATGATAACCTCCTTGCAAAATAAAGGAAAAAAGTTCGACTGGAACCCGAAATGTGAAGAAAGCTTTAAGAAGTTAAAAACTTTATTGACTAGCACACCTATTCTAAGAATAGCAGATCCTAATAAAGAATTCGTAGTGTGTACCGATGCCTGTAATGATGGCTTAGGCGGTGTTCTGACTCAAGAAGGGCATGTTATTGCCTATGAGTCTAGAAAGTTAAAAATTCACAAAAATAATTATGCAACATATGATCTGGAACTAGCAGCTGTAATACACACCTTAAAAATGTGGTGACATCACCTAATTGGCAGAAAAATTCTTTTAATGACTGATAATAAAGGATTGAAATATCTTCTAGATCAGCCTAATTTAAATGCTAGACAATCTAGGTGGTTAGCTTTCTTAAGCGAGTATGATTTTGAAATCCAGCATATAAAGGGTAAAGAAAATAAGGTGGTTGGTTCACTAAGTAGAAACGCAAAGCTGAACTTTACAACAGTAATCAACACTTACGTTTCAGACTTAGATGAGCAGCTTAAAGAAGGGGTAAAACAAGATGAAATTTATCAGAAATTGCAAACTAAAGCTAATGAAGAACCTACAGAAAGCTTAATAAAAGGTTACAGTTTAAACGAAAATGAATTTTTACTATATAAAGATAAATTGTATGTACCTAATGTACCTAAGGTTAAGCTGTTAATTTTGGATGAAATCCATAAAACACCATATTCAGGTCACCCAGGTTATCAAAAGACTATAACCATGCTAAGAAAAGAGTGTTTTTGGCCAAATATGAAAAGTGAAGTAGCTGAATATATTGTAAGGTGTTTAGAATGTCAACAGGTAAAAACCGAACACCAACACCCAGCTGGTTTGCTACAGCCTTTACCTATTCCTAGCTAGAAATGGGAAGTGATTAGTCTAGATTTTATTACTGGACTACCTAGAAATCAAAATCACAATGAATCTATTATGGTAGTGGTTGATAAGTTAAACAAGGAAGCTCATTTTATATCTGTTAAAACTACTTGTAAGGATGCCAATATAGCTGATATTTTTCTATAGCATATTTTTCGATTACATGGAGTACCAAAAGTCATAATCTCAGACAGAGATCCTAAGTTTACAGGAAACTTTTGGAAGTCCTTGTTTAAATGATTAAATAGAACATTGAATTTTAGTACTTCCTTCCATCCTCAAACAGATGGACAAACTGAAAGAGTAAACCAGGTATTGGAAGATTTATTGAGAATGTATGTGAAATATCAGCCACGTAAATGGGAGGACTATTTACATCTAGTAGAGTTCACGTATAATAATAATTATCAAACATCAGCTATATTCAGTCCATTTGAAATTTTATATGGACGAAAATGTAATACTCCTATCTCTTGGAGTAATCCAGTAGATAGATCGGTGTTAGGTCCAGAATTGTTGAAAGAAATGGAGGAAATTGTGAAACAAGTGGAGGGAAATCTAAAAGTGGCACAGGATCGGCAAAAAAGTCAAGAAGACTTGAAAAGAACTCCAAAGGCGTTCCAGGTAGGTGAACATGTGTTCATCAAGGTAAGGCCGAAGAAGAGCTCTCTAAGATTGGGGAGTTGTGCAAAATTGGCACCTCGTTACTGTGTTCCATTTGAAATTCTGTCTAGGATTGGTCAAGTAGCTTATCAATTAGCATTACCACCTAACTTAAGAGTACATAATATTTTTCACAATTATGTTTTAAAGAAATGTGTTCATGATGCTACTCATGTGGTTAATTGGAATGTTGTACAGGTGGAACCAAAAGGAGAATTTCTGGTGGAACCGGACTGTATCCTCGGAAGGAGGAAAATTACACTTCTGAACCACAACATTGGACAGGTGAAGGTGGAATGGAAGCACTTTAGTCTTGAAGAAGCCACCTGGGAATTGGAAATTAAGATGCGAGATGCATATCCAATTCTGTTCTAGGGGACTTCGGAGGATGGAAGCCACCTGGGAATTGGAAAGTAAGATGCAAGATGCATATCCAATTCTGTTCTAGGGGACTTCGGAGGATGATGAATAAATAACATTGAGGACGATTTTATATTTTAAGGGGGTGTGTATGTCACATGCCCCAATTTTGTAAAATAATGTTATTTGTTTCGAATTGATTCCAAGACATTATGTTAAATTTAATGCGAAGTTGGAATTGATGACTCAATAGAGTAAAAAGATGTGGAATGTAATTCTGAATATTTTATTTTTAAATAAATAAAAGTCGAGACAACAGCTTGGAAGAGCTGTTAAAAAGAATGTACTGGTGAAGTGGGTGGAAGGAACTAGGTGGAGAGAAAAATACAAGTGGCAGCATCCTCAAACACTTCCTATGTTGCAGGTGGCAACTTCCCTCCATTTGGGGTCATGATCCCCCAAGAAAGTGGGATCAGAGCAGGTGGCTCAATTAATGACAACTAACCCAAAAGGACCTAGGCAATATTATTAAAAGTGACCAATGTAGAGAGTTGAGGCTGCTCATTCCAGGAGAAGAATCATTCAGGTGAATGTACTTTGAGGAATTCATTGGGAAGGGAAATTGGAAGGAAGGTGTTGTGAGGGGTAAACTGCAAGAACTTGTTCTAGTACAGCTTTGCAATTGAGATATCTTACTGCTGTGAACAGAGTTGGTATTGAGTTTAAGGACTGGTACCTTGTTGATTGCTCCACCTATTTCCAGCCAAGGAGACCAGAGCAGGTTTGGGGGTCCTGAGAAGTCGTTCTTTCAGCTCTCTCTAGGAGATGGTAGGGAGGAACGGCCTCCCATTGTTGTTGTCATCTAGCTTAAAGAACAGGTTCTGTTATCTTTTAATTTCTGTGTTAAAGTTATATCTGTGTGTGAGCAAATGATGCATGTTTAGGATATGATGTAAACTTAGAGTGTAGAATATCTTAGCTTGCTTAATAATGAATATGTTCTTGATGAAAAATAAATCCTACCTCCGTTTTTTCCCATCTGGAGTAATGCAGATCGTACTCTAGCACAGGTGGTGTATTTAAATGAATGAAGTATGATGTAAATTTAAAACAAAATGTTAGCTATGAATATTGGAATGTTTTCTTTCATTAGATATTTGTTTATCAGAAGAAATATTATTCTGTACATAGAGTAGTGTTAGATCTAGACTGTGTCTGTTAGAATATTAGAAAAAGGAAAAGAAGTCATATCATTATACTAACAGTAGTATGTTCTGGTAGACGAATCATTCTTCTATACAGTACTTACTTCCGTAATCCTTATATCTATATTGAAACAAAAGGAAAAGAAGATACAGTTGAATGTGTAGCATTAGGTTAAATAAAAATGCCTTTTCAACTCTGTAGTTCATTTCTTTCCCTATTAAGGATAACTATTGTATTTGTAGCAATCGAAACTGTGAGTAAGGATGGAAAACCTTGATTTAATTCTAAAGATAAAACTAATTGGTTTAAGATTGTTAGCTAGGTTATTTCATTTATGACTGATAATGTAAATAATTTACTCATCTTATCCAACTGTACTTTTGCAAGTTCTAAAGTTACTAACCTGTCTCCTAAGAAAATATTCAATTTAAACAAATACTACTATTTCTATAGAGAAAGGAATTCAATTAATTGTTTATTACACTTATTTTCTTAATAATTTCTAATGTCATAATGTAAATAGGGTAATATAGATACAGAAAGATTCTTATAAATTATTTAGCATAGAAACCATAAGAGTATAACAATAAGATATTTTCTCATCCGTACACTTTATAATTAGACTAAGTGTAAGGATAATTTAATAATTATGGAAATAATATTTACTTATGAGTAAAATAAAATTCTTTTTAATTAATAAATCATTTAAAGAAAGTATTAGCAGGGTCAAAACCCTCACAAGATAAAATAGTATAAAATATAATAATACATTATAATAACATATCAAGTAAACATAAACCCTGTACTTCAAAGATGTAACAATATAGTTACATAAGTACAAATCCAAAGCATTGGATTATTTATTTTTCTGAAGTTATCAAATATAAAATTATATTGACAATTCCATAAAAACAGGGGAAAATAAATTAAGATAACATAAATATAACATACCGTTATCTAAAATAGGTAATATTTAAATAATTTACAGAATAAATTAAAATGTAATAGCTTATAGGAAAATTAACATAACATAAACATGCTCGATTAACCGAGCTTAATAACCCATTTTACGATATAAGAAATAGCAGAATAAACTATAGTATTTTTTTTTTCAAGAAAAAAAAGCGTAATTTTATTCATCTTTCGAGATTAAAATTACATTCAGTATATTCACTTCCAGGTGAATTCCAGAGTCCAAAAAATGGATCCAATATTGAGACTGCCAAGTCTTCTGTTAAAAAACAAAAAAGCAAAAAAAAACCAACTAAAAAGTTGACATTACAAACAGATAATTGCCTCAAGAAAGAGCACAATGTACCTTTAATATCCAAAATCTGAACCAACTATAAGTTGTCATTACATACAGAAAAACTGCCTAAAAAAACATGACATCCATGTTCATGAAAGACTATGAAGTTGAACTTCACAGGTCCATATATCATCAGCAAAAATGCTGTCATAAAAAATGACCAGAAATGGGTCACTTCTATTCATATATCACACGAGCACCACCAGGAAACTCAGACATACTGCCGAGAGCAAAGGTCACCGCCTTTGAAAACGTCGTCGCCGCCGCAGAGATCCCTAAGGACCACAATAACGGGTCGCCACGCAAGAGTATATCCACAGACACCGCTGATGTTGGAGCACTCGACCGGATCTTAATAAAAAATATTCCAGAAAACATCCTGAACCGGATAGGAACTTCGCCGCAAAGATCCAGAATCGCCTCTGCCAGATATTGCGATGAAGGCAGGTAGACTTGAGGATCATGAGGATTCGCCGAGACATCGCCTCTGCCATGATTCCTGCGCTCTATTGCCGTGAGGATCATCTTTTTCTGCGCCTTTTCTTTCTTTCTTGGCACCCGACTGTACAGAAATGGCTGTCTCGACCACATTTTTCTTATCTTGTAGGGAGGAAGCGGCGGAAGAAAGAGAGCATTAAGCTTGCATTTGACGGAGCCTTGACCCGTTCCAGCCTTCAAAACACCTAGAGACACAGTAATCGTCCCGGGCGGCAAAACGCTGGCCAAAGATTTCAACACCGTCGAATACCCTTTAGCAATTGTAATCTGCACATCTGGAAACTCCCTGTATTCTTTCTCGGCTTCGAAGTCTAGGTCCATCAACGAATCCGCGAACGTGTAAGTCTGTTCTGTGATTTCATGGATACAAAACATGCCATATTCAAGCAGGCTAGCAGTGAATGCATTCCCATTACTTAAATACGCAGATTCAGGACCATTTTCTTGATCAGCAGCCCAAAAGAACTTCAATCCCTGGCGCACGAAGGCACCAATGCTAAGCTTTCCGTCGCCATTTCTTGGGGTCGATTTCATGGCATCTCTGGCGATCTAAGTCTCCTTTGAATCCAGCAACGCCTTGGCCTTCGGCTTTCATGACTGGATATTCAGGGAAACCATCCACGCTCCCAGGGCTTCTCGCCACATATAAATATGACCATGCGAGAGGCATGCACCAAATTTCTTGAAAGAAACGATTCGATCCCGCGACCAATCAGCCGACCTACACAGCCTATGAATGGAGAGGGCGGAGAAAGAGCTCCAATAATCATTTTAGTGGCGGATCAGAGCGGAGGAGGGGGCGCAAGCCTGGGCGACTACTGGCCGCAGGCTGCAAGTCCTCCCCAAACCCTCAATCGCCCCCCATCGATTCTTGGAGCTCCCTCCAGCCCCCCCTCAGAATAAACTATAGTATTATATTGTAATAAAAGGATAATTTAAAACAGTAGATACATCTTTTCCTAGCTGAGTTAGGGTAAAACCCTAATGTATCAAAAATTACAATAGAAGTATCAAAATAAGTGAGTCTAAGCTCTATATTGATGCCTGTTTTCTTTTAAGGGTTAACAGAGGATGGCTTGATAGGCCTTCCATCATTCTATACAAGTTTTACACAAAACCAAAGGAAAAATCAAAATTTACAAGTTACGGCCTAAGCCGGAAGCCCTACATGTAGCAAGGGTTTGTCAACAACTAAAACAACGAACCAAGTTAACCCAGATAAAGTAAAACCATGAGGGTCTTTGGAGGCCATGGTGACCAACCAACAAATGTTTCATAAGGAACTATACAAGGACGAACTACCATGGGATAACCAAGGCTTACCCGTAAGCAAGTTTTTGACCAAGCTTTGCACCGGCTACGTAGGAGGACACGGCTATCACCTGTGAGACAACCCACGTTGCTATTAATAATTTATACTTATAATTTAACAGATATTTAAAAGAATAGAGATACGAGTAGTATTTCTTACCTGAGTTTCAAAGTAACGTAACCACCCACAAATAGGAGTGCCGCCACCAACACAAGGATAAACAAACCCTTCATCTATTACAAGGAAAAGGTAGGTTACCAAACGCAACAACAACTAGTGACAGCCAAGAATTGGAGCGACAAGCCAAGCAGACATTAAAGCATGTGCCATCACTGCTTTGCAACTGAATAGTTCACTCTGCTAGAAACCCTAAGACCAACTAGACCACGAGTTGTTGAGTCATGACTCTCACTACTGGGATAAAGAAAAAGATATCTTTACAGTCTGATAACCCTTTAATGAGAAATCCATGAAGGTTAAACCCTAAAGGAAATCAACCACCCCAGTGCAAGCATCGAATACTCTTTTACAGCTCTTCTCTATCAGTTTTCAGGGCAAGCTTACGAGGTACAAGGGGCAAGAACCAAGATGGGAGACTAACATCTAACCAGATGCAGAATCAACATGGCGGTCAAGACACAGTAGTAGAGCGGACGGAGGCCCGAAAATGACAGAGAAAATAACAAAGACTAGGGTTCACAGTCTCCTTTTATTATCACAAATCTTGGCCATGGTGAATCCACGTACACATACAAATAATTTACCATGCAGTGGGTAACCTACAAAGTCCCTGCATGCAATCAAATAAAATGATTTTTATTTCAATCATTTGGTGGACTGAATGTTCCACAAGGTTCTACACTCCCAGAGTCAACCAAGTGATGCACATTGCAACGTTAAAAAAAAACTTTAGTATCAAAGGTTTAGGTCACTATATTTCTAGATTAATATAACTCATCATGGGCGTGGACAATTCCATGAACTATCACCTTATGCAAGCAATGTATTCATCGAAAAATGATTATAATTCTATCAAGGGTTAAGCCCACTTTAATAATTTGCAAAAGAAATTCATAAATCTTATTCATCTCAATATACTTTTCTTGCTAGCTTATATCCTCTATTTGCCTTTGAGTACCTTTTAAAAACTATTAGGTTTGCAAATGAGAGTGTTAATCCTTATAGTATCTATTGGGCTTGTCAATAGACGTTTGATGATCTTAATAACAAAAATGGACAATATATTTTTAAGTATGTTATGTGTAAAAGAACTTTAGTTCTTCACTATTGACTTAACCCAATCGATAGCAGTATATTAGTGTAGATATAATCCTCTCAATCCTCGAAGCTTTAAAAGCTAGGTTAATAGTATAAAATCTCTTAACTTCTGTGCATTATTTTCTTGTCACAAGAATTAACAAAATTTTGTCGTGACATGAATTGTTTATGGATATAGTTTAGGTAGACCCTTAAACTTTAAACCCCTCTATCTATAACATGTGTGTAAGGAAAGTTTAAAGGCTTATACACATGATGACTTAGGTAAACATTGTTTAATATCTAAGAAGTTAGTTTGCAACAAAAATTATAAATTACAAACTAGAGAGAGATAACAACTGTCGCCAATTACAGTTAGGACAGAATCTCTTTTATATTTAAATCTTTGGCATCTTTAAAAAGAATAATAAACTAATTGTTTTTACCTCATAGAAGCATTTGAATATGAAAGAGCATATATTCTTTCTACTGAGCTATTATTTTGCAACGAACATATATCTGCATGCTTTATGAATATTGACAGGTAGCACTGGATCTTTCTTACCTGTAAATCTGTGAGATCAGGTAAACTTTATGCGTTAGATCAAAAGCTAAGTAAGCCCCAGAATCGAAGACAGTTCCACCTTCTTGTCACAAAGAAAAAAAAATCAATAAACTGAAAAGAAAAAGAATTATTCTATAAGATAAACTTAATCGAGTAAATAATTCAGATTATGAATTAACCAATCTGTTAATCAAATAACTTATAACTAATTATAACCGTTACCAGACTGCATTATTGAATATTTTCAAAATTTTCAAAATTTTAAATTTTTCGGTAAATTTGGGGTTTTGACAATGATCGTTGATTTTCGTCATGATTCCTCTCATCTGTCGGATCTCCTTTGAGATATTTCCTTGCACATCGTCGAGCTGATCAATGGAAGAGAGGAGGGAGCGGGACAATGTTGGAGATGTCTAGAAGTGGTTCACTTCCATGCCCTCTGTTTCGATGAAAAGTAAAGGTTCTTGATGAAATTTTTAATTCCGTATGATAATGGGGTATGGGTACGCAACAATAATTCACCCCATGGTGCTAATACCAACCAGTTTGAGTGATTATATATATGAAGAGAACATTATAAACTTGAGTCAGTTTGGCATCTTAGATAAAGTGGACTTCTTCATGAAATTCAGTGAAATTATATGTGCCAAGGTAGTAAAATATACCTAAATATAAAGAAGTCCAAGAGAATAATTGAACAAGGAAGGGGACCTAATGAAGGCATAAAAATGGACAATGAGAGACAAGCAAGTTATAATAAAGGAGTTAGAAGAGAAAATATTTTTTTGACTTCCAATCCAGATGATGGGTTACAATTTAAATCTTTGATTTCAACCAAGGATAATGTGATAGTAAATATTAAGAAGTTCAAGATACCTAATGTTCACCCAGATCCAATAGTCAACACAATTATAAAATATAAAAATGCATAGTGTTGTTAGTTCACCGACTACCCCTCTATCAACAATTACATCATAGGTGAAAGAATAAGCCCAACTTCAAACAGGGGTAGAACAAATGGACCAAGCACTTGCAAATTAGTCACCTACCAAGCAAGTACCAGACATAGATTCCATGGAAGAGGATGAAACTCCAACTGAACCGACAACAATTGAGGAAGTTGTATAAAATAATATCAAAGGCCTAGAAGATGACATCACTTAGAAAAATGATAGGATTGTAGAACTGGAAAATGATGTCATCAAGGAAGATGATGACATCTGTGATGTTAAAATCAAATTAAATGAATTGAAAAGTCTGGAGTAGGGATAATTTTAAGAACACCCACGAAATTCATATTTATAATAAATGGGAAAATCTTCTTAATATATAGGAAAATTTGAATGCTATTTTATCAATAATATCGTATGTATATATAATTTTTTGGCTAATATTTCATTATATTATAGAATCTTGCAGAATCTTGGTGAATCTTTCACTAACTCTTAATATTTTGTAAAATCTTGGCAAATATTTCGTTCAATTATAAAATATTGTAAAATTTTGGTGAATCTTTCATCAAATTATAAAACCTTGTAACATCTTGGTGAATATTTTGGTAGGAAGACTCATATTTTGATTATGCATATTACTAAGTAGTGCAATAGAAGAGAATATAACAGAGCTCAAATCTCTCTACTCCTAGACCCTCAAATGAACAAATGCATGAATGAGGAGAGGAGGAATTTATTTATGCATTTCACAAGCAATATTAGGTCACTCACAACTGGAGGTGTTGGTGAAACAAAACTACACTAACTAGATTTAGGGAAAATGGAGAATCCACTTTTTATCTTGTCCCTTGATATTCCAACAGACAGGGGGGGTCCCAAATCTTAACATACCAACAAACTTATAGAGTTGAACACTTTACACCGTGGAGTGATTATGGTATCGACGAACCATTATTACATCGTGGAGTATTATCGAGACCCACAACCTTAATATATTGTATTAATTACCAATTATCTAATTTTCCATATCTCTCATTTTTAAGATACCCTTTAAGAACGTGCTTAACTTTTTATAGATAGGAATGCCACTTTTTCATTTCTTTTGTTAACAGTCAAAATATGAATTATGTCATTTGATTTAGAATTTTTAAATTTAGTAATTAACTTGCAATGGTTATTAGAAGTAAGAACATCCAATAAAAAGAATAGAAAGCACATTAATGCATCATAACACATATCATTAGAACTACTTTGTTAAAGACTATTTTTTCTTGGATAAAATGAGGAGGGGTTTGTATCCGTGCGCTTGAAAATTTTGAAAGAAGGAAAATGTGGTAAAGTTGTTTTAGCACCCTCGTTGAATGAAAAATACTAAATATCAAATAGCATAATGTCTAAATCTCAAGTCAAACATGTTGTGTACATATTATATACAATCATGATGGAAATGAAGTATCACATTCCATCTAAATCATATCATACATAACTAGATCCATTTTTGGATGATGATATCAATTACAAATCAAAACAAATCACCAAAAAAACATTTTACTTCTGAATGAACCTTACAAAAAAAACAAAATATCGTAAAGAAAGTACCGAAACCAACAAATTTAGGTCACAAATAAAATTGACGAACTTTGAAATACAAATAAAAGAATCTATCAGTCATGAAATTCTCAATACAAATAAAATAATCTACCAGAATGCTTTTTGACAACTCTACAAGAAGACCTCCATAATAATGACTATTCCACTGTACCTCTTCAATTATAATCAATGTGCATTCATGTATATTACAAACATCCCAAAAATCAACAATAACAGACATAAAATATGAACATACACACTCTCATTAACGCCTTAGATCCAATAATAAATATAGAGAAAGATCCTAATAAAAGAACATTTTGAACAACTGGGTCAAATTTAGTTTGAATATATACAAACCATGTAGTGTCTGTCCATTAAGAGTAGCATCCACTAAGAACATATAAATGTCAATTGATAATTTAAACATGACAAGGAATAAAACAAATCATATATTTTGAAATCTATAACACTTTCATGAACCAATACTCCTATGACAACATAAAACCCTAATAACACCAAATGAGACCTAATAATCAAGAGTTCCCTAGAATTCAACAAGATTAAACAAAAATCCATGATAGAAAGCATGATAAAAGGTAAATTTACAATGTAATCATCTATTTTAGCTGTGGATAAAAAACATAAAAATCATACCACATTAATTATTAGATAAAAAGTGTGATTCGAGTTTGTATTCTCTGATAAATTACATGTGTGGCATGCCCCTTCAAAACTTGATCTTTCAACAATGGAGATGTTATGCGAAGATTAAAATGTCGAGAAGACTAAGAATGAAAAGTGGAATAGAATCAACCAAAACCTTCACTCTATAAGTACTAACCGATGTGGGTGAATCATGAATCACTATAGCTTTTATATAGAACATAATAGCATTTGATTTTCCCTCCAATACTGGAAATAGAGGGCTCAAAGAAGGTATCACATGAAATTGAATAAAAATACAGGAAAATGCAACCATATGCCTAAATTACAAGGAAAAAGGAGGGCGAAAAAACCCTTGGAATCATCCATTAGTAAAAATTGTGGGAAAATGAATGATTTCACTAGAATTGCTATAGAAATTTGGGGCGAAAGATAGATTAGAGGGCGATTTTGCTAGGGAGAAAACATATTTTTTCATTTTCCTCATTGATATATGGAAGACTATTCATTTTGGATTTCTTTTTTTTCTAATAAATATTGGGAGAACCTATTTTAGCTGAAAAAACCCTTTCCATACAAGAAAATAGCCCACTAAATTTTTGCAACCCCCTTAATATAGCACATGGGCTATATATAGCCCCTAAAATTACCGATGGTCAGGTGGAATCATTAGAGATGGATGAACAGGGAGAGGATCGATTAAGAAGAAGAATTCAAGAATTATGGTACATAATAGCTCGGATATTCAATGAGAAATGGGACTTTATAGAGCTGATGACTACTAAAATGGAGACATATAAATCAGCAATGACATAGATGAAGCATTGAGTGGAAATTGCATGGGAGACAAGCCAAAATAGGTTATAGAAACTATTGATTATCTAAATAAAGGGAGCAACGAAGATTTTGAAGATCTACAAATAACCAACACAACTCAGGTAATCAAAATTACTAAGAAAATGATTTTGAAGCATATTTATTCAGAATGATGCAAAAAAATATAGTAGATGACATTACATCCTTCAAAACCCTGTTCAATGGACTAACCAAGTTGGGACTACCTTTGTTATAAAATGGGAAGATAGATATATATTCAAAAGATGGATACCAAAATAGGTTAAGGAAAAAGAGAAACGGAGAACATGAAGAAGTGATAGAGGGAGTAATAACTGGATACTAAGATGTCGAAATATTGAATCCTACTTTTCAGATTTGGATAATACTCAAAAAAAATTTCAAAGAAATTGGACCTTTGACATAGGAAGGACATTTTGAAGCTAAACTCACTCTAAAAAAGATAAGAAATCATAGAATATCAATGGGAAAGGTTTTGAAGCTTGTTAAAATATCTCATAGGATAGATCTGCATCCTTAACCATAGTATACAAAACAAGCCCTTGGATCATCTTCTCAATAGCCACAACCTCCACAAAAAGCATCTAGTTCATTATCTCAATAATAAAATGTTCAGAAAATGTCTCCTATGATACAAAAATACACTAGACAAGCTTCTCCATAGTCATTCATGCCACTTGGAAATCCATTGCATCATGGAATCCTATCATACTCAAAATTGTTCCAACGAATGAGAAATATTGGCATACCTACAAGATTCTCACCAGTTCCACCTTAGCCAACCATGCATGGGAAAAAATCACTAGTTCAAGGAAACAAAAAATGTGAGGGTATAAAACAAAAACAAAAACACAGTTTTGTGTAAAAAAAAAAATCGATTTAAAAATCTAAATAGTGAAAAACTAGTGAAACACTATTACTTTTCTGCTATGATTTAAATAAAAAAACTGATTTTAGTCGCCCTTGAGGCCTATATAATGTAAAATGAGCCAAGAGCTAAATACTGACAATTTTAGAACTATAAGTGTTCTTTCTGAATATCTTAAGTCGGGTGCATAATTTTTCTTTGTAAAGACCTTGCGAGATATTAATGAAATAAAAGGTTGCATAGAGTTTCTTCCATGTTTATCTTTTGTCTTCATATTTTCTATATGAGAGGATTCATGAGAAAATTAATAGATTGTGTGAAATATTATTTGATTTGAATTAAGAATCATTGATACTCTATTGAGAATTAAATGGTAGATGTTATCTAAGTTCAAATTTCATTTGATTATGTCGTAATCTTTTATACATCTTCTTGTTTTCTTGCATATGGACATTTTATGTTTATATTGCACTCAGTACATTCTTTATTGCTTAAGAATCATAAATATATTATGTTAACCCTCTCATATGTAAAAAAATATTGAATTCTATCTAATACAGGCCAATACATTCAAAACCTTTCTTTCTTTAGGAAATTCACCTGCCGATGCTTCCTAATTTTCAAGATTTGTTTTCACCATTCCTCCTCATTCAATTTTCCTATTTTTTTTTCATATGTCATAGAATTCCTCTTCCATCCTTCTTTACAACTACAGTTTTGTTCATGAACCTGTTAAATAGCTACAACATTCATAGAATGAGTCAAATTCCATTATCATTAATGATACATCTCTAATATTGTTAAAATTTGAGCTTCATCATGCCTTGGAGTGTTCTATTTCAACCTAGTTCACCTATGGGAACTAACATACCCCTTGAGAGAGGGGAAAGGCCTTGCAATCTATGTGACTTCCTTAGTGTTTTTTTTCTTCAATGGTGGAATTCTTGTCTAAAAATGAGAGTGATGCTAGGAATTAAGACAATAGAACAAACGCAAAAATATGCCAACCGCAACAAATGCAAAATGGTGCAAAGTGAGTGATATGCGTTATGTTGGTTTAGTGCATATGGTCCCACATTTAGACTCTTTCTAGTTATGAGTTATGTGAACTTATATTTAGAAGGAAAATAAACGTAAAATTACTAAATACCTAACATCTGTCCTCTCAAATTTCATGGCTTCTAAAAGCATAACCATGGGTGACAATGCGGTACATACAATGATTGACTAGTGAAGGTAACAAAGAGTCAGTTATATCATTGATGGTGCTATGTTCTCAGAGATGGAACCACTTCTGAATGGAAATATCTGACTTCAGGAGTCAATTGCACTCACAATTTCTCTTTAACAATATACTAAGTTTGGCCAATAAATACCCATGTCAAGTGTGGATAAGTGGTTAGGACTAAGAGATATAGTGTCACCCCCCTACAAAATGATGAATGACTTTTACGGGGGAGAAGGGAATTTATACCTTGGATATCATGTTCTTGGGAACCATGCCTTCTTATTTGGGTTTTCTTTTGACACATGCTGATAGCAGTATTTGATAGCACCCTTTAAGTCAACAATGCTATGTTTCAAAAACTTAATGAAACTAGATTGGTGGATATTTTTTGGATGCTTAGCACAATCAGTCCTACCTAACTAGAATATTCTTTTGTTACTTCCTATGGAGTATTTTAGTTGGTTGGAGATGTCATAAGTGTTGATTTTAAGGGTACAATATTAATTAAGGATTGTGAGCGAGGTATTTCACATTTCTCTTCCTTTATGATTCACCAAGATCACAAGTAATGGGAGGTGAAGAGAATAAATGGTGGAATAGATTTTAGGTCCATTAGTGTGTGTTAGTGATGCAAACACATGTGAGATAAGAAAACTGATTGTTGCAACTAACTAAATATCTTAAAGTAAAATGAAAATGTATATTTAACTTCAACTCTAAAAGATTATAATGGTGCTTGCAAACAAAATACTAATGAAATAAAAGTGTGTAATTGTGGTATTTCACACTTATCCCCCTTTTCTAATTTAGCAAGATCAGATGAAGTGTAAGGTGAAGAGAATAATTTGGGATATTAGAGTCTTTAGGTCATTTATTTTGTGAAAAAGTGGATTTACTCTAAGTTGTCTAAAACATGAAATATAAGCAAAGGCATAAAAATATCTTGAATACTAGTGACAACAATGAGACCCATTAAAAGCGTTAAAGTTGGTTACCTAAGTAGATTTTGAGGGAAGACCCTTTTACTTCCAGCTAATCTTGGGATAAGTGGATTAATTACTAAATAAAAACAAAACTACTACATGTTTTTTTAATTCAGCTTCATTATTGGGTAACTATTGGGGCTGCAATAATGTGCAAAACATATAAAATGCAAATAAAAAGAGATAGTAGTGCACAAAATAGAGAGGCAGGAATGAAACAATGCAAAAAAACAAAGCACAAAAGCACATTAGTGTGATTACAACACAACCATGCCATACATGCATTGAAAAAACTACCATGCGGGAAAAGGATTTTCTAAAATACACGAATGACACAACTCTTGAAGGAAATTCTATGCAGGTAATGCACCTTGAGTGTCGATCTCCATGCTACTATGTAAACAACAATTACATCTAAAATTTGGAAAATATTTTGGAATGAAGGGTATGGACATGTTCTCATACACAAAGAAAGATCCTAGAAATATCTATTCAACAAATATCAACCTAGTTAAGAAGAAATGAACAAAAATTAAGTCGATTCACCATAAATACTGTTGTGGGAAATTAGACACAAATGTGTTCAACCTCTCCCAATTTGTGTGAAATCCTTTGAGGTTTTTAACAAGGCCCAATATTTTGTTATTAAAATAAAATTCAATTAATCCAATAAATGATCTTGCAAGATCTTGTTTGTGAAATATGCATATTGTACATAAACATACATGCACATATACATAACCAAATAGTTATTTTATACAACGATAACTCGAATTATTTGAACATAAAAAAAATCTAATTATTTGAAAATAAAATAACTCTAATTATTGGGATCAAAATAAATCTCAAGCAAGTCCCAACACATAATTAAAAGTGAACTAAAACAAGCATCGATGGAATCTATTGGTGGTTTATGGGATTAAAATAACCTTAATGTTTTTGTTTCATTAAAATATTAATTAGACGTGAAGAAATTTCTTATTCTAAGTGGTTGCAAGTCATATTCTTTGTTTTCGTTTTATTAAAATATTAAGTGGACATGAAGAATTTTCTTATACTTATTCTTTGTTCAGATAAATAGCTTTCATTATCTCAGAAAATAAAAAATTGCTTGTTATCAATAAATGCAAGCCTGAAAATTGAATTATGGCTGCACTTTCATTGAGTTTGTAGGCCCAAAAATATTATAGCGACAATTTCAGACATTAAAAAATCATTTCTTGACATCCCTCAGAGTCTATTTAGTTTGAGTCTCTTTTGGAGCATTTTTTGATCCAGTACAAGCACTCACTACATGCATACATGCATGCAATATACAAACAGTATGATTTACATGCACTTAAAACTAAGTCTAGCTAACATTACTACATGCAATCCATGCACTCTACAAATAGTCCATCTCTTAGTCTGATTTACATGCACTTGAAGAAATATTTACATGCATGCAGATAAGTTGTAGTCCGCCCTCATACACTATTGTACTACCCCTCATAAGCCCAGTGAGTGAGTTATTTATATGTCCATATCAATGAAAAAAATCCAATTATGTTGCAACAAGCAATTTGGTTTTGATTTTGATTGACTCTCTCTCATGATCTGTGATCTGCAAACAGGAAGAAATAATCCATAAGAATGATGATGGAGATTCCCACGATGATGGCGATGCAGCACATGACATTTTACTGGGGCAAGGAGGTGATCATTATGTTCTATGGATGGAGGACGCATATGGTTATGCAGTATTGGGCTTCTCTCTTTGTGTTGTTTCTGGCCAGTGTTTTTTATCAATATGTTGTGAGCATAAGAACACTGGTAAGGATGAGCTAAAATAACATTAATAATTCATATATTTCAATGGAATCACAACTATGGAAACTCTGTTATTTGCGGTAAACGCATTGCTGGGTTATCTCCTTATGTTAGCAGCCATGTCCTACAACGGGGGAGTGGTGTTGGCCATTGTGGCAGGATTAAGTGTTGGATTTTTCTCTTTCCTTAGCATTGGTAATATTCATCCTAATAAAGAGGAAGAGGCCGATGAAGAAAATCAGCTCCATCTCTCCGTAGATCCATGTTCTTCTTGTACTTAAACCATTCATTAGATCTTCATGTGTTGGGGGCGGAGGGTTATTTTTGTTTCCATTGGATCTTCAGGGAATTCTAATGTTAATATTAATGGGAATCCTCATGTATTTCTTGAATTACACACATTGTGTAAATTTATTATATATCAAAGTTCCTTGCTCTAATTTTCTCTACTGAGATGCATTTCCATGGACTCCATTTATAGAAAAATAGGTATCCAAGAAACAACTATATCCAAGTGTGAAACCCATTACCTCATGAACTAGTTCTAAGGCACACAAAAGGGGATATTAAATTATCCTCGAGAAGAGTTTGAATTTTTGTTGGTGAGGATCGTTCATGACTCTTCAACGTGTAGCATGTAATTGAGATCCCACTATTTTGACAATCACATAGATACCAAATGGAAATCCATGCTAGGATAGCATGGGAACAGAACTTATAACACATATTATAATGCAAGTAAGCATATATTTATCCATACTACTTCTTATTTTGATTGTTATTTGGCATTATTGCACTCATATTGATTTTTAGATATGCTAAAGATGTCTTCATTGGGATGCATTCTATATTTTGATGACATGTTACTTTAAGAACAGATAAAATGTCACATGTGTGTAAAATTTAAGTGTTAATAGTTTCTAAGAATTTAGATCACCCACATTAGTTCCATCCCATACTATGCTAAAAGAATTTTATGGACCTTTTTTCCCTCCTCACAGACATATCTTGACCTGCATAATTGATTTGGGAGGTAAAAGAGTTAAAGTTCGTGTTAAGGTAGTATACTTGACAATATATTACAATTTTCTATTGGGACTTAATTGGATACATGCTATGATTACTATAGTATATTGAGTGTTCCTATTCACTTGTTTCCAGCACCAGGGAAATATTGTTACAATCAACCCATTAGATTATTATAATCCTAAAACTATTATCAAATAGGATGTTCCTTTCATCAAACATGCAATAAAGTTGGTTCAAGAAATTAGGGTAGGATTGTTAAGAAATGCTTCCCTCATGTGATATTTTATGATCCCGCCACCAATTCCCATCCCACAATATGCTCCAATATTTACCATAACATTGGAGGATTGCTTCCCATTATTAGTTTTTCCCAAACCCATTCTAGTAGATTACTCACCTTTATTGCAAGCATTCTCGATAGAATTCTTAATTGTGAAAATGATGACAAAGTAATTCCCAATTATGTAGAATGTGGTACCATGGAGAATAAATTTCCCTTGTTTGTTGTATAAGTTTCATATGAATATATTCAAATGGATTAGGTAGATTTCTATCAAAATCTTCCCTTAGAGGAGTAATATGATATAGTTACTTTTCCCTTTTGGGTTGTGAGATCCCCTAGCTCACATGACTTCTTGGATGGAATTATATCATCATATTAATTTATCCTCGAAGTTATGAACATTTGGTTAATCCCACATAAGGACATATTGTGTGGGGTCAATTTGAGAATGTGTCTTGGTTTAGTTATACACAAGTATAGGAGCATTGTTTGCACATTCCTCGATCCTATCAGGTGTATTTGGAATATTGCATATAGGTTTAGGTTATCCCTCTATTATTATGCATTTGAAAATTTCATAACCCAAATTTTCCCTAGGGTCAAACCTGTTGCAAATTAGTGTGTCAACCCATCATCTTTGCATTTTCCATCATTCCAATAAAATATCGTACTAAACATGGGACACTATAGTCAGAACCCTATTTGCATTTTGGTTCCCATGGTGATTTTTTCTCATTGTTCTGGAATCCCTATTAGTACCATCATGACTTGTAGTTTGCAACCACATATTTCTCTCTTATACATTTATGAAAATTTCCTAACATGATCCTTAATTTTTTTAGTTTACAAATTACTTGTCTGAGCATTTGTTCCTACTTCTTTGTTGTTTAATGATTATGTTCTTTATTTTCCCTTGTAGTCACATTTTTCTACATGATTCTATAAATCATTTCTTTTCCTTAAATGAATTCATCTCATGGAAGGAACATCCACAATAGTGTACATAACTAGATCATCCCATATTTGTAATTTTATCTTTTCCTTGGCATGACCTATGCCCTTGGAATTTAGAAACACTCCCTTGAGGAATTTATCTCCTCCATTGTATTATAGCATTCATTGTTCTTTTTCATTATTGTAAATGAAAAAGGTATTAAAAATTAAAGAATACAAAAATAACAAAAAAGGGGAGCATTGAAACAATTCGTATTCCAACCTAGAAAGAATGGCAATAGTCAGTACTTGTCAACCTTGAACATGGAACATATTTGAGCATCAGTTATGAATAGATTATTTACATTTTCCTTAGGAAATTGTACCAATAATTTGAACATAACTCCGCCGATGGGTTAACCTTCCCATCAACTATGGATATGTCATTAATGCATCTGAAATTGACGGATTTCATAAAGTTTGGTTACTTAAGTCTCATGTTTCCAAGTGATACTATGAATCGTTTCATGTGTTTAAGGGAATTAAAAAAAATATATCTATCATTTATCAAGTATTCTTGACCAATCATGTCATCCTTCCTACTGTTAGTGTATATTTTTGGATCCCTTATCTCGACCAAATCATATAAAACTAATTACTTTTGTTTTGGTCCCATTAATGTGGAATGCATTGATTCCCTCCCTATAAAGGATCTCTTCCTATAAAACCAAATCATCATCTAAGAAGTGGATCTAGGAACCCTAGAGTATATTGGATCTTGCATCCATTAGTAGCAAATTCCCTTGCAAATGAGATTGGGTATACATCAATGACCCTAGATTTTTTATTCTACAAGTGTTTGACTTTATAACATCTATTCACATTTTCTAGTTTGTACCAGTACCTTTGATTCCATTATCGGCGGGCCTCCTCGCATTTGTTAATGTTATACATCAATGAACAATAATCATATGGTGTTTTATTATGCTCGATATTAGCTTCTTCATTCACATGATATAAACTCATTATATCACTAGTGTAGATCTATGTCCTTGGGAAAAATAGTTATATCGCTCATCGATGCACTTCCCAACCTGTGCAAGATTATACTTCCATATTAAAGTATCATGAATACCTAGATATATCATACTTATAATAGTGAATTTTTACATTTTTAGGTACTTTTGGCATGGTTCCACTATGTATTTGTTTTCTTCCATGCTTGTTTACATTGGTATACCTACTTCAAGAAGATATTATATACTTGCGACATTGCCTTGTTTTTCTTATAGGTTCCTTTCAACTCCTTCGTTCATGCTTATCCTATTTATCCTTTCATCTTTGATCACTAAAGAGTATAAAATAGAATGTATTTCAGACCTCACATATTAGGGGGAATATGCTAACACTCAATTTAACACCCTCAATAGTGTAGGACGAAATCATGATCTAATGTTTTCCTACAACATGAAGAAAAACATGAAGCACTAAAGGATACATAATCTCCTAATCTAAGTAATAGTTGGTGTTTTAAGAATTGGTAAGATTCACCAACATATATACACTTTTAAATAAGTATGGTTCCTTAAAATCATCCCTGATCCTAAATCTATATCAAAGACATTCAAGGTAAATATTAGGGAGGAAGGATCAAAGAGAAAAGTTATTATGGAGGAACAATGAGTGACTCTTTGCTTAAAAATATTGGTGATCAAAGTCTTGGGAAGTGGAGGAGGGAACGTAGAAAAAAGGAGGAGGGAGCATGTCATTGATAAGATTGTAATATTCTACTATTTTTTGAAGTAATATGAAAGGATTCAGTTATTCCCCAAATGCTTCCATTTAATAATTGATAGAGTGTTAACTCTAATTTGATTTGAATATAATGATATTTTTTGATAGTAAAATGGATAAATAATATTGTGGATGAATTTATAGGTACCATCGAGACCATTAATAGAATACAACATTGAATATACAAAATCCAAAGGATTCTCCAAAACGCTTCCCCAAATGACACACTACAAGAGGTGTTTTTCTCTCTTCTCCCCTTATCTCAAATCCTTGAGGAAATTAGAGATATAGATTTGGATATTTGTTAATTAATATTTTCATTGATGTGATAATGGAATTCAAAAACCCATTAGTAAATGAAGGAGACTTATCATATCTCTCTAGCTCTGCTATTGATTCTCCCCTGTCAATATGTTACATGCATTCCTTGTTTTTAGGTGTAGTGATTGAGTTAAAAGAGGATTTATTTATTTAAGGTATTTGTGGGGTACAAGTACTCTCTCATGGAAGGACCAACAATTCATTTCTTGTGAGTTTTCCCTATCCTTTGGATATCAAGATATTATTATGCAAATTACTACTCTTATCCCAGAATAGGATGTTATATTTTTATCATTCAAGATAGCATAATGATCTTAGGATATTTAACTGAGAGAATAACACGCACAGCAATAAAACACAAGATGCAAGAGAAACAAAGAATTTTCCTCGGGGAAACCATAAAGGAGAAAACCCTGTAACTTGCTCAGAGATAGAATCAACACCAAAAATAAAAACAAAAACATAAAGATGATCTCCTGACAGCAATATTCTCTCTCTTGTCCCAGCAACTTCTCTCTCACTCATGCACCCCAATGACTGAGTGTGTGTGTGATAAATAGAGAGGCTCACTCTATCTTTATATTCTTCCATTCACTTAATTTCCACTCCAACATGTTAGCCTCACTTAACAATTACTTACTAGAGCCGACATCTCTAGGAGAGTCTAATAACCCTAGTGCCCCACAACTTGTGGGGATTTTAACCCTCCGATCAACAAGGAGGACTATCCTTAACACAATGGTGGGGACTATTTCCCCAACTTACAATAACTCACCTAGGGTTGACTTCTCTAGGATAGTCTAATAACCCTAGGGCCCCACAACTGTGGGGACTTTAACCCTTGATCAATAGGACAGTTACCTAGAATGACTTGATATGACTTGTTCACATTATAGAAACTACCGATTGGAACATCGGGGCATGACATGACTCAATTACATTATAAACACTTCCCATAATAAACATCGAGGTACAATACATAATATATACAAGTGAATACATTCCGAAGTTACAATTAGATCAACACTCCCTCTTAACTAGGAAGGTATTCTCTCAACACAATTTATCAGCACAAGTCTTCTTCGATGTATCATTTGGAACATCATCGATTCCTTGTCATATTCAAGTCATCTTCATCTTCAGTTCATCTTTCATCTGGATCTGGATCATCACTCGATCTGGATCATCATCACTAGATCTAGATCAGCACTCAATCTGGATCATCTATGTTGGATCAACATCATTGGATCTGGATCATCACTTGATATGGATCATCATCACTGGATCTGGATCATCTCTGTTGGATCAACATCACTAGATCTGGATCATCACTACTAGATCATCATCACTGGATCTGGATCATCACTCAATCTGGATCATCACTTGGTCATCATCATAGGTGCTATCTCATGATTCTTCTCATCATAAGAAGTTCTACAGAGCCAACCCTTTTTCATGTTGGTTGTAGGCCTAGCCTCCATGTAGGTCTTCTTAGTGCTCATATCTGACCCTAAGTCAGAATGGCCATCACTCACATCTGACCATGAGAGGAACAAATCCAACACCATGTTAGAAAGGAACAACACTTATATTCACCGGCATGATAGTACACAACTACTATCATCTGTGAAAAGGCATAGCACTCACATCCACCAGCATGATAGGACACAACTAATATCATTTGTGGAAAGGCACTGCACTTACATCTGACCTTGACTCATCAGAAAGGCATAGCACTTACATTCACCAGCATGAGAGGACACAACTACTATCATCTATGAAAAGGCACAACACTCACATTTGAACTTAACTCGCCAGAAAGGCACAACACTTACATCTGAGCTTGAATCATCAGAAAGGCACTCAGTACCATTTTGAGGGTTCCTAGTAACTGACCAGGTGCCTCCATTTAGACAATGGAAATATCCCTTATATCTAATCATGTAGGAACCAATCCTACAGTCACATCAGAATGTCTCAGCACTCACATCTGAAATGGAAGGAACCAATCCTCTCACCATGACAGAATGGAAACAACTCTTATATCTAATCAAGTGGGAACATATCCCTCAATCACATTAGAATGGCCCTGCACTTATATCTGATCATGTGAGACTACATTCCATGGTCATATCAGAATGTCCCTCGGTCATAGACTAAGTATTCCTGGTAACTGACCAGGTACCTCCATTCAGAGAATGGAAATATCCCTTATATTTGATCATGTAGGAACCAATCCTACAGTCACATCAAAATGGCTCAACACTCACATCTGACATGGAAGGAACCAATCCTCTCACCATGACAGAATGGCTCAACCCTTATATCTGACCATGGAAGGAACCAATCCTCTCACCATGTCAGAATGGCTCCAGGTCTCATCATTTCCCCTTGGAGGGAACCTCGATCTGGAGAACACCAAGCTTCTCCTTGAAGTACTCAAACTTCACTTTGGCCATTTCTAGCATAGAATCACATCAGGGATGATTACGTTCAAGGATAACCTGCGAGCTTCTCCAAGACTGATTACATTCGAGGACAACCTACATGTTTGTCTACATCTGAGTAACCTACAAGCTTCGCCAGGATTTATGCTCAGACAACCTGTCTCACCAACTATGCTAGAACTCTGTCTTTCGAGAGATATCGATCTAGATCACATACTGGAGCTTCACTGCTCCTCTCTCCAAATAGCAAGTGGCAACATCTTTTTCCTTAGCTGTACTCAGCACCCTGTAGGACTCCATCCTGCCAAACCAAGAGATCAAACTTGATCCCATACTGAAGTAGCACTTCAAAGTTCTCTTTCTATCAATTGCACTGCCTACCCAATACGAATCCTCATAACCCTCTAGGCTAATCTTCTGATTTGCCTCATACTTGATCCCATAATCAACTGTACCCTTCAAGTACCTCACTGCATACTTTGTAACCATCAGGTGAACATGTCTCAATGTGTTCACAGCAAAGCAAATATATGGACTCGTATTCGTCAAGTACATCAAGGAATGAATCATCTAACGATACATCGTGGCATCAACCGAATCTGATGAAGCAACACTCAATAGCTTCAAGTTCGATGCCATAGGTGTGGTCATGGCCTTGTAGTCCATCATCCTGAACCTCTTCAGGATCTCTACCACATACTTCCCTTGTCCACACCTCCATGCCTAGAATGTAGTGCATCATCCCCAAGTCCTTTATCTCAAACTCAGCAGCAAGTTTTCTTCTTGCAAATTTAATGAGTTCCTCTTTTCTGTCAGGAACAAGTCATTGACATATAACAAGAGCATCACTGGTCTTCCGCCTTGAACCTTGCAAGAAAAGGTTGGAATCCTCTTTACTCTTAGTAAAGCCTAGAGTTTTCAGTAATCCATCCATCCTGTCATACCATGTCGAACCTCAGGATATTCTGTAGTCACTCCCTCTGAAGTGAAGCATCATACTCCCTATGTCTTCCATACTCTATGCATTAAAACATTCCGTACCAGAGTGACAAGTAGCTTCCTATGCTACTAATATTCTATGTATCCATCTAGTGTATAGAATTTCATCTTCAACCTTGTAGAAAAGGTTAATATCTTCATCAAGCTCATCATATATGTGTTTCAAATCCCACTGGCTGCAAATGTCTCTTCGTAGTCTATGCCTTCTTTTCATGAGAAGCCTCATGCTACGAATATTTCCTTGCATCCCACGATGTTTCCATCTACTGCATGATGGAACTATGAACTTCCCTTCATGTATCGATACTGCATCATAGACATCATTCTTCTTGAACTGGTCTTCCCTTTCTTCTTAGTTACTTCTTCATAGCTGGAAGGTTCTGCATCAATGATGTCGCTATATTCATTATATTATTTTTCATCTTGAACGGTCATCACTTGTTCTTCAGAACAAGTCTCATCCTTCTTTTCTTGTAGGCAATTATGTATGCAATCTTTCCTACAAGTCAAATGCATTAGTTGTATGGTTAGAAACTTTTCATAAGGCATATTCATAATGGAAAATTCTTATGCATAAATATATGATTAGCCAATACAACATTCATCCATATCTCATGAAACTTTTCTAGATGCCTTCCATCTCTACGAGGACAACATTGAGATTGTGCACTAATCCAATATGTCAGCAAAGAGGTTTCATTCTAGATAAGTAACAATGGAGAGTTGTATAGCAACATGAGCTACTTACCCATTGCATGCATATTAGTAGTATACTATCATTAATGAAAACATTCTATCATGCATAATACATCAACTGAATATAAACAAATGCATAATAAAACAATATCATGAAATGACAATTGATTACTTATCTTTATTTGTTTCATGGGTAGACTCCTTGTTGAGCCTTTAGCTTCATTATCTTCTTCATTCATCATTTCTTATCCAAATGCTAAGATGGATAAGAGGTTCAAGAATTGAGTTCTTCATATTCCTCATCGCTTGAGGTATCTTCTTTGGATTATGAGAGCTTGATCTTCAATTTCTCCCATCTTCTATTTTCTCATTATGAGTCGAGCTTCTTTTCTTAGGTGCACTCTTCCAAGATTCTACTGAAGGTAATTACTTCCTTTTGGCACACATTCCTTGAATGAATGAATCCCATGATCGTGGGAGGCCATTCAAGGTGGTTATCACCACTTCTGCATCCTCCACTTCTTCTTCTACCACTTCAAGTTGTTCTTTGATTTAAGAGGCCCTTGTAAAGTATGATTGTATGGTCTCTACATTTTGGATCTTCACATTCTTCGAGTGGTTTCTCAAAGTCATATTCTAATTTATGTTCTTCCCTTCAAATAGCTTGGTCAAGGAGTCAAACATCTCTTTTGGTGTCTTTAGGGAAGACACTTGTGGTACAATTTGATCCGTGACTGAATCATCAATGATCTTCTTGGCCTTGACCAAGTTCTTCTTGTGTAAGGCTTTTAGCCTCATCTCCCTCTGAAATTGGAGCCTCTCTACTTATGTAGGTGTCCGATTCATTTTCTTCAGAGAGATCATATACTTACATGCTTGGAATTTGTCAACTTCACCAATATTATCATCAAGCTAATGTGATAGATCACTTTGAAATGAGAACCTCAACTAAAAATAGCAAAAGATTAGATCTTACCGATTTGAGGTGTCCGTCCTAGTTCCGGAGCTCAGTGATCTAGGGTTTGTCAGAGAAACCCTAATTTTCAAAACTTGGAATATTTTAGATATGATTGGATAGAAATCTAGATCTCTTCAAGGTGAGCTTTCCAATGTACTCCTTTTCTGAAAACAGTGGAGGGAAGCTCCCGGAACAGGAAGCCCTAGTTTTTCAATTTCTTCGGCAGAAATACCTGATACTGTTTCCGCAGTATATCCGAAATTATTACTCCTTTATGTATGAAACTTCATATTGAGGTAGTGTCTCCTGTTCCTATTTGAATACCATAGGTTTCATCAGAATTGGGTTCACCAATTGGGAGTTATGATCGTGTTTCCAAGGTAACCTGTTACAGGATTGTTTAGAAGAGAAACGTTCTATAGACTACCATGTGTCCCTATTTCATATTCTGGGTTTGAAAATTGGACCATAGAAATTAGAGTCCATTCCCTTTCTGGAACATTTTCATAAATTTCATTTGGAACTTTGTAGTTCGAGATATAGAAATTATCCCCAAGTGTCCTGTTTAGGGATGAATCTTGGAATAGGCTGGAACCCTAACTTGGAGGGATCATATATCATAGGATATATTGAATATGAGGCTAACTTTTGGATACAGTGTAAATCAAGATTTTATCTTTGTCCTGTGAAAGTTTCATCTCTTGATCCTTCTCCAATCCAAATATAGAGAGAATGTACCAAAACTTATCAGTTTTAGTATTTAGGGTTTTTCCAGCTTGGGGTCAAACTATGGTTTGACTTTTTGAGAGTTTCACCCAACCAAAAATATCGACCGAGGTCTCTAAACTTTGATTTTGATGAGGAGAGAAATCCTATGCTGGGATCACTAAATAATTCCTCTTCTGTAAGAAGCCCTGATTTCCCGCACCAAAAACTGAAAATGCTCGGAATCAAATTCCATTTCGGTAGAAAGATGCGCCCTTAAATGGAGAGTCAGCCTAGTGTATTTTTTATGATGGATTGTGGAGAGAGACCCAAAAAGTAAGAAGCCCTAGCTTCTGTAGCTACACAATGTCTTCTTCTCAGGTTAGCTCTGATACCATGTTAGATTTTTATCATTCAAGCTAGCATTATGATCTTAGGATCTTTAACTGAGAGAATAACATGCACATCAATAAAACACAAGAGACAAGAGACACAAAGAATTTTCCTTGGGGAAACCATAAAGGAGAAAACCCTGCAAATTCCTCAGAGATAGAATCAGCAGCAAAAGTAAAACCTGAAAACATAAAGATGATCTCCCGACAGCAGTAGTCTCTCTCTTGTCCCAGGAACTTCTCTCTCACCCATGCGTCCCAATGAGTGTGTGTGTGTGTGATAAATAGAGAGGCTTACTCTCTATTTATATTATTTCATTCACTTAATGTCCAGTCCAACATGTCGGCCTCACTTAACAATTACTTACTAAAGCCGACATCTCTAGGAGAGTCTAATAACCCTAGTGCCCCACAACTTGTGGGGAATTCTCCCCTCCAACCAACAAGGAAGGTTATCCTTAACACAATGGTGGGGACTATTTCCACGACTTACAATAACTCACCTAGGGTCGACTTCTCTAGGATAGTCTAATAACCCTAGGGCCCAACAACTACGGGGACTTTAACCCTTGATCAATAGGAGGGTTACCCACAATGACTTGACATGACTTATTCACATTATAGAAACTCCCGATCAGAACATCGGGGCATGACATGACTCAATTACATTATAAACACTTCCCGGAATAAACATCGGGGTTGTTAGAATAATCAACCCATAGTATTTACCCACTTAGACATTATTTCATTTATTTTGTCTTATTTGCCTAGTCCATGAGTCCCACCATGTGCAAGTTGTCAATTGCCTATCCATAGAGGTCAAAATTGCCATTATTGACTCATGGAGCGCTTGGGAAAGCCTTGGGAATCAAATCTACTTTATTCCTGGCCTCCTAGGTGCCCTTCTGCTTTTTCTGCTTTGTTGACTTCTTTTCCAGTTTTTAAAGCACATAAGGAAAGCTAGACTAGGTGAGGTGAATCTGTTTTATTCCCCTTTCATCCTCCACTATTTCCTCCATGCAAAAGCATGTATGAGCTGCCATTTGACCACTCTTTAGCTTGCCCATGTGCCCTTGCTAATTCGTGGGGTCCTTGATAGATTTGGGATCAGCTTTTTACACCTATGGGGGATTTGCCTATTTTGGGTAAGCCTGCTTTATGCTAGATTTGGATGCTTCCTTATGCATTCGATTTGCTCATGTATTCTATATATTCAGTAGCCTATGTTTTTACAGGGTTGGCTATTGTACACTCAGTTAATATAATTTTGTGTTACAGCTCCATATTCAGTCTCCATTGTTGATAATTTGCATGATCAATTGTTAATTGTTGTGACTAAAATTAATCTACTGTAGGCCTAAAGTTCTACAGGGGTACAATACATAAGATATACAAGTGAATACATTTCAAAGTTACAATTACATCAACATAGGATCTATTCCAAATTAATGTATACATGCATGCCTCCTTTTTTTATGATTGGGTGTGGATATTTAGGAATTTCTTGGTCCAATGCAATTCTTGGATGTTGTACTTTCTTCTTCATTACTTTCTTCTTGATTAGTGGGATGAGCTCAATACTACTTTTATTTGATGATGGGTGTATGTTGATGCAAAGAGATAATGGATCACAAGATTGCATACTATGTGGTTGATTTAGGCTAGATACAAACTCTAAGTTATTACATGGATAATTATTTACCAAATCCTTCCTTCCAAGGAATAATTGATAAAATTTGCTACTCAGATGGACATTTCTCCTAGTACCTTCTAGGCTAGAAACAATGAAGCATCTCTTGTGGGATGTTCTTTTTCTAGGTCATGTTGGGAGTATGCTCATTTTGAGTATAAAACCATTTTGTAGGGGTGTTTTCATTATAGAGTAGTGTTTTTAGGTGATATATATATTTGGTACTCTCCTCACTTATTGGTGTCTCGAACTACTTCAAGGTTGCAGTTTTGTTTGTTTTTTGGAAAATTTGGTGTAATCCTGTTTTTTAAATTGAGGTTAGTTCTTTGTCTTATATAAATTAATATTGTTATTATTTTATGAAAATTACTAGTCCTATCCGCAAGAGGACCTATTCAAAATGAATGTAGACATGCTTGGACCCTTTTGATGTGACTCGGAGTGGATATTTGTGACTTTCTTAGTGGAGTGCAATTCTTGGAGGTTGTACTCTCTTCTTCATTAGTGGAATGATATCAATACTATTCTGAATTGATGATGGGTATTTTTTAATGTACATAAATAGTGGATCACAAGATTGCATAGCGTGTGGTTGATTTAGGTTTGATATAACCTCTTCGTGTATACATGGATAATGGTTTACCGTCACCTTCCTTCTAAGGAATAATTGGTAAACTGTGTAATCTCAAATGGTAATTTCCCCTTATATATTAGGTTAGAAACAATGAAGCATTTCTTCTCGAACATTCTTTTACCACGTCTTGTTGAGAGTTTGTTCATTTTTAGTGTGAAACCATTTTATAGGGGAAGTTACATTATATATTATTGTTGTTGGGTGATCCAAATATTTGGTACTCTCCTCACTCATTGGTGTATGGAACTACTTGAGGATTGAAGTTTATTTGTTCTTTGGAAAATTTGGTGAATATGTGTTTTTGAAATTGAGGTTAGTTCCATGTTTAAATTTTTTCAATAACATATGAAGAGATAAGTATGTGGTTGTTAGCTAAATAATTTATGTTTATTAAATATGCCTAGGGGTTGGATTCTTATGCCTATTCAAATTTTATTGTTGTTTAGTTTCTTTGAGTAGGAGGATGCAATGATTTTGTTCATACCCTCCCATTGTTTTAATTTCTTTGAGAATGAGTATCTTAATTTTATTTGTATGTTAACATAAGGAAGGGAACAAAGATGGATTTCCAAGACTACTAATCAATATGGGAAAAGAAGAAATGAAAAATGATGAAAGTACATTGTTTTTAACAACAATAGTAGTATAATATAACCCCCTTTGGTTGATGCCCCTTTGGTTGATGATGAGATTTAAAAAGAGCATGAAATTTAAAGCATGTGGAAAGAAGGTAATGGTGATGATGTGGAGGAAAGTGTAGCAACACTTGTGCACAAAAAGAAAAGAGTTTGTAGTTAAAGCCCAAGAAGTTTCCATATTCAATACATGGGTTCCTGAAATGGAGGAAGGGATGGAGAATAAGTTTGGAATTGTATGAACCTAAAAAATGTTGTATTTGTAGCCAAGTATGATAGTAGATGAGGTATTATTGAAAGGTTCCAATGGAATTTATCAATTCCTTTGTTGTCATACTTTGGTGATGAAGTGTTAGAAAATGTTGTATCAAAGATGAAGTATGCATCATTGGTTATCGCAAGGGTCAAAGTTGCAGCTAAAGAAGAGGTGAAGAGACCCTTAGAGCAAGTTTGGATACCTTGGAATACCAAGGAGGAAGGATGCCATTGGTGGATGGTGAAATTGAAATCTAGGGTTTGTTGTCCCTTGAAAAGATCCACTACTTGAAATTTTTCCACCTCCCCATTCTTATCTTTTTTTTCATATATATTTTTCCACCTCCCCATCCTCATTTTTTTTTACCTTTTCCACCTATCCATTCCTACCTTTCTCTCTAATTGTTGTATGCTTGTCTTCTTTTTCTTTTAGCTTAAGATAGATAGATTTGGTGATTTGGGTTGCATAAGAAAAAATATGTATCCATTTTTCCATCTCCCCATTCTTATCTTTTTTTTCATATATATTTTAAAATATGATCCATACATTCATGGAAGTATACACTTATATAGTTCTATGTGCATATTATACATAAACATACATGCACATGTACATAACCAAATAGTTATTTTATACAACAATAACTCTAATTATTTGAACATAAAAAAACTTTAATTATTTGAAAATAAAATAAGTTTAATTATTGGGATCAAAATAAATCTCAAGGAAGTCCCAACATACACATAATTAAAAGTGAACTAAAACAAGCATCATGGAATCTATTGGTGGTTTATAGGCTTAAAATAACCTTAATGTTTTTTTTCATTAAAATATTAATTGGACATAAAGAACTTTCTAGTAAGTGGTTGCAAGTCTTATTCTTTGTTTTTGTTTTATTAAAATATTATTGAACATGAAAAACTTTCTTATACTCATTCTTTGTTCAGATCAATAGCTTTCATTATCTCAGAAACTAAAAATTTCCTTGTTAGCAATAAATGCAAGCCTGAAAATTGAATTATGGCTGCACTTTCATTGAGTTTGTAAACCCAAAAATATTAAAGCGACTATTTGAGACATTAAAAAATGATTCTTAACATCCCTCGGAGTCTATTTAGTTTGAGTCTCTTTTGGAGCATTGTTTTATCCAGTACGAGCTGCAGTCTACAAACAGTCTGATTTACATGCACTTAAAACTAACACCACTGCATGCAATCCACGCAATCTACAAACAGTCCATTTACATGCATGCAGCTAAGTTGTTGTCCGCCCTCGTACACTGTTGTACTACCCTTCATGAGTCCAGTGAGTGAGTTATTTATATGTCCGTATCAATGAAGAAAATGCAATTATGTTGCAACAAGCAATTTGATTTTGATTTTGATTTACTCTCTCTGGTGATCTGTGATCTACAAACAGGAAGAAATAATCCATAAGAATGATGATGGTGATGCCCATGATGATGGCGATGCAGCACATGACATTTTAC
>LPNX010460726.1:285559-327084 GCA_001517045.1 Pseudotsuga menziesii
TGGGATCAGTACCTCAACAACGAGCATGCGCAAGATCGATGCTGAATCTGCTGCTGCCAGAGAAGTGGATCAAGACCAGAGGAGGAGGTTACGCTATGATCAAAACCGTGGAAACTCTGCTATTTGGGGTAAACGCATTGCTGGGTTATCTCATTATGCTGGCGGTCATGTCCTACAAACGGGGAGTGGTGTTGGCCATCGTGGCGGGATTGAGTGTTGGATTTTTCTCTTTCCTTAGCGTTGGTAATATTCATCGGCCTGATCAGGAGGAATAGGCCGATGAAGAAAATCAGCTCCATCTCTCGGCAGATCCATGTTCTTCTTGCACTAAAAACCATTCATTGGATCTTCATATGTTGGGCGCGGAGGGTTATACGTTAATATTAATGCGAATTATTTCTTGAATTACAAACATTTTGTAAAGTTATTATACATCAAAGTTCCTTGATTTGAAGCTCAAGCTCTTCAATTGTGATCAAGTAATGTTTGAATTTGCTTTATTAATATATACATTATATTCGCAAATGAATTGATTGAGATCTTGTTTGGATTTGCTTTATTAATATACATTATATTCGCATGTCCATGTCCATGAATTGATTGACAATTGATTGAGATCTTGCAAGTCTGATCGAGATCGAGTTCCGAGGGTAGTATGCGCATTCCATGTTTTAACAGCTCTCACGGACTCTTCTGCGTTAACATATTGTTTATATGTACCCAATGGTAATCAAAGTAGTTATTGTTTATATGCAAATTAGTACTGAACAGTACCCAATGGTAGTCATCGTTTTTGGACCCCAGCCTCCCTAATTGAACAATATTCATGCTGGTATATCAGCTACTTTGCCGGACTACAGGAAACTCCAAGAAAAATAAGTTCGGTATAAACGTAGAAAATGTACTAACAGGAACATTGCACACCACTCGACCATTTTCTTTACGCAATTGATGTATTTATCAATCTACGGGCATCAGTATCTTCTTGTAGCTGGTTTGTCTTTCTGTTTGACGTCTTTCTTTCAAATTGAAATTATAGTTTTTATTTATTGCTATCTATTACCAGGTGTACCTCATTACTCCTTGTCACTTCCAGACATGCTCCATTTGATCCTTCTTGATCTACCAGCTCATTACTATAATTTATAGGGTTTGCATATTATATCATATATAATGCACGACAGGACCTATAGAAGCGGAGACGCAGGCTCTTCTGTTCTTACGGGCTGGAGCCTAGATAGATGAATTTGGCAAAAGCTATTCATTGAGCTGCAGAGCATTTAATGCTGCTGCAGCAAGCTTGATGACCGTTGGATGCTATAAATGCCCAAGGGCATTTAATACATGTAGTCTAACTGTATTCAATCCAACAGGGCTGGCTGTTTACACAACTGGTGTTTGCTGTAGGTCAAACTGAAAGTAATTATTCTGGCTTCAAGGTCAAACTGAAAGTAATTATTCTGGCTTCAAAAGGTAATACAAATGTTCTAAGTGTATAAGCAAGCCCTCCCTTTAAATCTAAGTAGTAAGGTTGTAGTTCCTACTAAATAGGGCAGTTCCCACTCCGTGCCTGCTAAATGTTATGGCTTTAGTTCTTCAATCCAGGGCAGTTATTAGGATTAAACACCCACCCACCTGACCCATCCACTGAACTTCTATTAATTGTTTAGGCATATAAAGAAAATACAAATGTTCAAAGTGCCTAACCCCACGCAATCATCTGATATATGATCTAATAAGTTATGCTGGCTGTTTCTAATCCAATCTTCTATCCGGAGTAGTTCCACGATCTCTGCTAAAGGTAAACCACACCACCTTATTGGCTACTAACCCCATCCCTCCTTCCATCCACCCGGTTTCTGCTGCGTCTCGTCCAATCGATCAAGCAAGAAGAGACCAGCCTCCTACAGCAGCATTAAATGCTCTGCAGCTCAATGGATAGCTCTTGCCCATGAATTTAATTGGCGGGCCCTCACACTCAGGCTCTGCCACTTTCCTAACACTTTGGCTCCTCATTAACACTAGGGCACTTTCCTAACACTTTGGCTCCTCATTAACACTCCTGGCATCCTCTATCCTCTCTCCTCTAACTGTTCGATCTAGTACGAGCACCGACTATCAGTTTGCGGTCGATTTATCAGTTTGCAGCGACTATCAGTTTGGGATCAACCGCCTCTATCCTCTAACTGTTCGATCTAGTACGAGCACCGACTATCAGTTTGCGATCTCACTGACTGTTATCAGTTGGCAGCGACTATCAGTTTGGGATCTCACTGACTGTTATCAGTTTGCAGCGACAACATGGGTGCTCACTCACTGTTCACGCACAAATATTTTTTTGTAATCAGTTTGGGAAAAAATGTAATTCTATTAAATAGAAGTTTTTAGACTAAAAAATGAGAAGTCTTTAGAGTCCATGAATATACCTTTTACAGTGTGAAAAAAAAAACAACCTTTTAGGAAATATATGAATTTTAATTCAAATAAATCCACCCACCTAGTGCTAATGCTTATGCTTTGAGAAAGAGTTAAAAGTCTAGAGCATGGTTCAGTAATTCAATTAACAACCCAATATTAAGGCAAATATTTTTACACATCACTTAGTTATTCTAAATTTAAGTCTTAAAAAAATATCATTTAACTTTTAATCTTTGACCTTCAAAGCTATATCTTAAGCACCTCCTATATTTTCATTTGTGTTATTAAAAGATATTTCTAGATTTGATGGTTTCTATTCATGATAAGAATATCTACACCAATGGATATATCATAACTACACCAAAAATTGTGAGATCATCTTGTTCTCTAAAGGCTTATTTGTAGTATAGTTCCATTCCCAAGATTATTACAAGAAAAAAAATTATGAGAGGCTTAGGTTTTGGAGAATATGGCTTGATCCTTCATTACTCCATGATTTCTATAGTTTGATTCAACTACTATGGTGGTATCCAAAATGTCGGTCTCGTTGCAAATCCCAAATATGTCTCTTCCCTTTAGGCCCCATACAGTGTTAAATATATTAGCAATACGCTAGGCAAATTATTAAAGTATGATACTCAAAGGACATCGCAAGGATAATTTACATATGCCCATATTATGTGGAGATCGACTTTAGTAAACGCGTTACTGACAAAATGTGTTGAAACGTACAAACTACAAACTCATACCGAGTTTGGATTATGAAAATACAACCTTTCGGTGTCAACATCATCATCAAACAAGTCACCTTTAGGAAACTTGACAATAACCAAGAAGCCTACCTCAAAAGAAAAAGGCATGAAAAAGGGGTAGTTTCTCAAATCTAAAAGTTAAAATCCATATGAGCCTCCTTCCTAGGAGGATGAAGAAGAGGAGTAAGGAATGTTTTCCCTCTAATGAGGTTGAGAAAGTCAATAAAGAATGATGATATAAAATATATAACAAAGAGTGTACAACATTTGCATTTCTAGTTTGCACGGGTTGTGTAAACTATGGATCATTCATCAAGAGGAATGAAAACAACACATGAGACTAAGAATTTTGATTCGAATAAGGATCAGGTTCCTTTGGTGAATAATGGGTCTTCAGAAGGGGAATTGCATATGTTAGTTGTAAATCCATCACCAAGATAATGGACCAAGGTAAGAAAAAGGAAGAAAGGTGAGATTGAGGATTTCTTTAAATCTTGACTAAATGTAAAACCCTCTTTTTGTTTCTCTTACGGATCCATTTGATTTGTTATCTGTGAATGTTTTAAAATTCTATATATTTAAAGCATTGCATGCACTTGAGTAATGTGATTTCCATTCTTATTTATGAAAATAAGTTGATTTATTTATATTAGTGCTGAAATTTTACATTCATTTTGAATATTTTTTGTATGCCATGAAAATACCTAGCCTTAGTGAAAATGCATGATCTTGAAAATACTAGATAAAAATTCCTTTGTGAAAATGCCTCAGTGAATATATATGGAATGAATTTTTATGGATTATTTTAATTTCCATGTGTATTTTTTTATTGTCGATACAAATCTACTGAATTTTTTAAGAGATATTAGTTCATTGTAGAAAAACATAGTATTATCAATTCACGTGTAGGATGATTATGGTTGTTATTTCATGAGGAAATAATGCATAGAGAATACAATATATTTGCTAGATCCTATCCTCTTAGAGAGAATTCAAGCGTTTGTGCAAGATCAAGCTCTCAATCACATTTAATCTTAGGGTAGGTAGAGTTAGTTATAAAATGTTTGAAGGATCCTGTTAGATTTTTAACATTAAGCAAGCATAACATTAGAATCTTTAACTGAGAGAAAAAAAAACACAACAATCAAACACAAGAGACAATGAGCATGGTATTTTTCCTTGGGGAAACCTTAAATGCAGAAAGCCTCGCAACTTCCTCAGAGATAAAATCAGCACCAAAAGTGAAACCCAAAAATAGTAAGATGAGTGAGTGAGTGAGTGTGTATGTGATAAATAGAGAGGCTCACTCTCTATTTATATTCTTTCGTTCACTTGATGTCCACTTCAACACGTCGGCCCCACTTAACAATTACTTACTAGGGCCAACATCTCTAGGAGAGTCTAATAACCCTAGTACCCAAAAACTGTGGGGAATTTTCCCTCTGATCAACAAGGAGGGTTAACCTTTACTTAGATGGTGGGGACTATTGCCCTGACTTACAATAACTCACCTAGGTCTGACTTCTCTAGGATAGTCTAATAACCCTAGGGCCCCACAAATGTGGGGACTTTAACCCTTGAACAATAGTAGGGTGACAGACTTGACATGACTTGACATGACTTGTTTAGATTATTGAATCTCCCAATAGGAACATCGAGGCATGACATGACTCAAATACATTACAGACACTTCCCAGAATAAACATTAGGGTACCATACATAAGATATACGAGTGAATACATTATGAAGTTACAAATACATCAACAAAATGGAGACATATAAATCAACAATGACATAGATGAAGCATTGAGTGGCAATTACACTGGAAAACAAGCTCAAATAGGTTAGAGAAACTATTGATTATGTAAATAGCAGGAGCAACAAACAGTTCGAAAATGCGCAATTAACCAACGTAACTCAAGTAATCAAAATTGCTAAGAAAATTATCTCGAAGCATATTTATATAGAATGATACAAAATATTATAGTAGATGACATTGCATCCTTCAAAACCCTTTTCAATGGACTAACTAGGTTGGGATTACATTTGTTATAGGATGGGAACATAGAGATATATTCAAAAGACAAATACCAAAATAGCTTAAGGAAAAAGAGAAATGAAGAACATGAAGAAGTGATAGAAGGAGTAATAACTAGACACCAAGTTGTCAAAATATTGAATCCTACTTTTGATATTTGGATAATACTCAAAAAAAATTCAAAGAAATGGGACCTTTGACATAGGAAATACATTTTGAAGCTAAAGTGGCTCCAGAAAATATAAGAAATCATAGAATCCCAATGGGAAAGGTTTTGAAGATGGTTGGAAGATATCATAGGATAGATCCACATCCTTAACCATAGTATACACAAACATTCAGATCTTCATCTCAATAATAAAATGTTCAGCAAATGTGTCTTGTCACACAAAAATACACTAGACAAGCTTCTCCATGGTCATTCATGCCACTTGGAAATCCATTGCATCATAGAATCCTATCATACTCAAATTTGTTCCAAAGAATGAGAATTATTGGCATACCTACAGGCTTCTCACCAGTTCCAACTCAACAAACAATGCATGGGAAAGAATCACTAGTTCAGGGAAAGAAAGGAGGTGAGGGTAGAAAAACAAAACAAAAACACAGTTTTGTATAAAAAAATAATATTTCAATTTAAAAAGCTAAATAGTGAAAAACTATTACTTATATGTTATGATTCAAATAAAAAAAAACTGATGTTAGTCGACCCCAAGGCCTATATAATGTAAAATGAGCCAAGAGCTAAAGGATGAAAATTTTAGAACTATAAGTGTTCTTTCTGAATATGTTGAGTCGGGTGCACAATTTTTCTTTGTAAAGACCTTGCCAAATATTAATGAAATGAAAGGTTGCGTAGAGTTTCTTCCTTTTTTATCTTTTGTCTTTATGTTTTCTATATGAGAGGATTCATGAGAAAATTAATACAATGTGTGCAATATTATTTGATTTGAATTAAGGATCATTGATACTCTATTGAGAATTAAATGGTAGATGTTATCTCAGAAGTTCAAATTTCATTTGATTATGTCGTAATCTTTTATACATCTTCTTGTTTCCTTGCATATGGACATTTTATGTTAGTATTCCACTCCTTAAATTTTTTACTTCTTAAGAATCATAAATATATCATGTTAACCCTTCCATATGTAAAGAATTATTGAATTCTATCTAATATGGGACAGTACGTTGAAAACCTTTCTTTCTTTAGGAAATTCACCTGCCGATGCTTCCCAATTTTCAAGATTTGTTTTCACCACTCCTCCTCATTCAATTTTCCTATTTGTTTTTCCATATTTCATAGAATTCCTCTGCCATCCATCTTTACAACTACAGTTTTGTTCATGAACCTGTTAAATAGCTACACCATTGATAGAATGAGTCAAATTCCATTATCATTAATGATAGATCTCTAATATCATTAAAATTTGAGCCTCATCATGCCTTGAAGTGTTTTATTTCAACCTAGTTCACCTATGGAAACTAAGATACCCCTCGAGAGACGGGAAAGGCCTTGCAATCTATATGACTACCTTAGGGGTTTTTTTCTTCAATGGTGGAAGTCTTGTCTAAAAAAGGAGAGTGATGCTAGGAAGCAACACAATAGAACAAATGCAAAAATATGCCAACCACAACAAATGGAAAATGGTGCAAAGTGAGTGATATGTGTTATGTTGGTTTACTGTAGATGGTCCCACATTTAGATTCTTTCTAATTATGAGTTATGTGAACTTATATTTGAAAGGAAAATAAATGTAAAATTCCTAAATACCTAACATCTATCCTCTCAAATTTCATGGCCTTCTAAAAGCACAATCGCGGGTGACAATGCGATACATACAATGATTGACTAGTTAAGGTAACAAAGAGTCATTTATATCAGTGATGGTGCTATGTTCTGAGAGATGGAACCACTTCCCAATGGCAATATCTCACTTTAGGAGTCAATTGCACTCATAATTGAGCCTTGACAATATCCTAAGTTTGGCCAGTAAATACCCATGTGATGCAGGAGCCTTGTGGCATGCCAACAATGTGATGATTTGGTCACATGCTGTGCATCTTTTGTAACCATTTTTTTGCGCTGAGTCATAATATGAATAGCGGCATAGGGGATCATTGTGGATCACAACTCCCTTCGTGGAGATCAAACCGTCGTTAGTTTCTTTCAAACAGGGGTGTTTCATCATGCATCATAGTAGTGTTTATTTCAGTTGCATGACCACTCAGGATAGGGTAGCAGTTTTAGTTTAAATATACCGTTTAGAGATGTAGGAGGGGTTCTACTCTTTAGCATTTAAAATTCTGATTTTGCAAAGAGAGGACATACATGTGTCTGATTCCCGTTTGTAAATATTTAGAAGAATCGAAAGGAGAGAGATCCAAGCTATGTGCATTTTCCTTTGTTGCTTAATAGAAGGATTAACCATGTGTTTATAGGGTTGTTAGCATTTATGCATGTGTTGTGTTGAACTGTGTATCTTGGAGATCTGACTTTAGCGTTTTCATGAACATTTGTGTATTTCAGTGAAGTGTTGATTTCATGCATCGATTTAATGCTTAAACAGTTGAAGTAGAGAGAATATGTATGCATAAGAATGTTAGGCTAAAGTATCGTGAATATTGTAGGATGGATTGATCGATTTCATGATCAAATGGCGTAACTCGCAGGTTTTCTTCCTTAACAAGTTTTTTGTAGAGAATGAACAGAAAAAATTGAGTCTGCAGATCAAGATCTAATGGTCATGAAGCATCTCGCACCAAGAGTTGTGAGGAAGTTAATAGATCCATAGAGATCTAAGAGCTACATCAAAAAGAAGATCGACGGTCGTGGAGAAGGCTGCAAGGATTGGAAAACTGAGGAAGTTGCGAGGAAATACTTGCGGAGAGAAGGTTACGAGGGAGAAACCTTGGAAAGTTGGCATCCTGCATCCCCCATCCCGCAATCTGATTGTAGGGAAACCATTGCGGAAAAGGAATTTGTGGAGTGCTCCTTCACGGTTTTGAGATCCTGCATCCCACAACTTGCATGTAGAAACTTTGTTGCAGAAACAGAGTTGTGGGAACAAAATTGCAGAGAGCAATTTGGACAATCAAGATCTCACATCCCGCATCCTGCCTACAGAAGGGGATTTGTGAAGCTAAAGATGCAAGAAGGCAGTTTTAGAGTAGAATTTGACCATTGGGCTAAATTTGGTAGTCCTACTAAGTGTGGGAGAGCTATTAGATCCTGGAGGTGTTGGCTAGAGTCAGTCGAGATTGACCCACCTGCACTTTAAGGAAGTTGAGATTTCCTGTTGAGGAATTCCACAGCTGAGGTTGTGGGTAGAATTCTGAAGGATTAAGGAGAAGTGCATGAAAGAGAGAAGTGTAGTCGTAGGAGCCTAAAGAGAGCAAAGGAAGAGTGCTCAGGAGGTTCTAGATAGAGAACCAGGATTGCCGACAGACCAAGGGAAGAGAAGGGGTTTGGTGAGGTAAGTTGTAATAGTGTGAAAGAGGACTGTTATTGCAGAGGCCTAGAGTCGAAAGATGGATGCACACATTGGAAGAGCGAGAGGTTGTAGCAGAGGTCAACCACTAGGGAACACAAAAGTTCTAGAAGAAATGAGGGAATTAAGGGCACGTCTGGAAGCCATGGAAATGGATAGATAAAAAGACCCAAAAGTAGGGGACATAAGTGAACCTGAGGATGAAGAGTAAAGAGAAGAAGTTGCACCTATGCGGGAAACACCAGAGTTAAGATATTTTAGATCTATTTTGGGAGCGACTTCAAGGCTGAGACTGGGGTTACCTACCTATGATGGGAGTCTCATTGTAAATCATCTCATTGACTGGATCAGTGAGTTGGATAATTACTTTGAGTAGGATGAGGTAGAAGAATATAAGAGAGTCAGATTGGCTATGACGAGGTTGAAAGGGCATGCATCCTTATGGTGGGATAGTATCCAAGCAGAAAAACAGAGGAAAGATAAACCCTTGATAAAAAGCTAGGATAGAATGGTATCAAATATGAGGGATAAGTTCTTTCCCAAATATTACGAGTTAATTCTATATAGACAAGTACATAACCTTAGGCAGATATTGTTAACAGTGAGAGAATACACCAAGGAGTTCTACAAAGTAAACCTAAGGGATGGATATACCGAAGAGTTAGCAAAAAAGGCTGCTAGATATGTGAATGGTCTAAGGATGGATATCTAGGAAGAGATCAGCATGATTTTGTCTAGAACAATGGATGAGGCATATTAGTGCACCTTAAGAGCAGAAGAGATGACAGCGAGGAAGTAGAGCTTCAATACAGGTCGCGGTTCATCCATAGGAAGAGGGAAAACAACTGGAAGAGGAAGATTTGGACCACAGAGAGGGGAGTCCAATAACTCTATCCCACAAGAGAAGCATGGCAGAGGAGGTGATTCTAGAAGAAGAGGACCTTACCAAGGAGGTAGAGGTAGAGGACGAGGCAGAGAAGTTGTCGTTAGATGCTACAAATGCAACCGGTTGGGGCATAAGTCATTTGAGTGTCCAAGGAAGCAAGACGTAGGGCAGAGAGGAGCCTATGTACCACATAATGAGTAGCAACAAGAACAGTCGATGGTAGAAGAAGTATTTCCATTGATATGAGAATATTTGATGATGAACAAGGTCTTGTTGAAACCTAAGAAGGAGCAAGCAGAACCTGCTCAAAGGAAGTTGTTGTTCAGGACTACATGTAAAGTCCAAGAGAAGTGATATAAGATGGTGATTGACAGTGGGAGTACTGAAATACTTGTTTCTAGAGAGATGGTGGAAAAGTTGAGGCTAAAGAAGACCAAGCATCTAGTTCCATATAAAGTATCTTGGTTACATAAAGGACATCAAATCTTGGTGAGTGAACAGTGTGAAGTTGATTTTCAGATAGGTTCCTATAAGAACAAGATTCTATGTGATGTTATTCCAATGGATGTTTGTCATATACTGTTAGGCATACCATGGAAATTTGACAAGAAACTAACTCATGATGGTAGGATTAACTGTCAGAGTTTCGAGTAGAATGGGATAACCCATGTACTTCACCCTCTATAAGCAGGAAGTACAACAGGGCAGTCAGGACCTAAGGTTCTGATGTTGTTAGGAAGAGAGTATTTGCAGCAGCTTGAGAAAGCAGAGTAAAACTATGTTGTGATGTGAAAACCAAGAGTGGTGACAGTGAGGACTAATGTTATAGATCATGTTGGGCCCAGAAATGGCCCCTTTTTTACCATCCTTATTCACCTCTTTTTTCCTTATCCTACCCTATTGAGCATGCTAAATAGATGTTTACCCCTCACTCTATTCCTCAAGTCACCAAGGTATGATTGGTTATTGTCTTATTTTATTAATGCTTATGATTGTGGTAATTAAGGCTTTATATCTATCAATATGCTAACATATGATGGTTTATAAAGGTATTTTGATATATAGAGACTGCAGGTATAGCAGGATGAACATTCATCGCTCAAGCGGATGTCCATCCATCCTACTATTTCCCAAAGAATGCGGTCTCATTCTATTATTCTAGGCAAAGCTATACAAGGATAGTTGTAACAGAATGCGACCGATTTGGAGGTCAACAGTGCACTGATGCTCGTGTATAGTTGTGATTTGAGGATATCATTATTTCTGGGTCAATTAATAGTTTCCCTATATTTCCTATGTTCATCCTGCCATGGTTGTAATTTAGGGCGCCTGAATATCATAGATCTTCATGGCTGCCCAATAATAGGGATAGGATGTTATGATTTACATTGTATAAATATGGGGGACTATTCTGAGCCAAGTGTGGAACCCTTAACCAATTCATTGTATTAGCTGCGACTGAGGATTGTGTATTTGATCTGCCTTTTTAATACAAGGAGTTGCTTCAGATCTAAGGGTTTTAACGTGTGTTATATCTAGCATCTCTGTGTGAAGGCTAGGCCCGCCTTCCCATAGGGATTGCTGAGTTAAATTAGGCATTTTTATTATTCTGTTGTGTGATGTTATGTTAATTTTATTTCCTCATAGGAAGCTGTAATAGTTGTGGATTTACAGTGTGTTATTAATTGCATCTCTTGGAAAGCTGTAGTGGCATGGTGTGGCAGTCGAATGACTAGGTAATTATTCCTTATGCAATTGCGTGGTAGTTGTAATAGCTCTGTTCATCCTTAGATCTTTTAATTGTTGTTTCCACGAATCCTTGCAGTTTGTTCCTTACTTTTATGGTTACATAATTCCATTCCTGTACTTTGAATTCATAGAATAGTTGAACTCAATTTCTGTACTCTGAATTCCTAGACTAGTTGAACTCAATTCATGTCTTTTGGATTTATAGAATAATCAGATTAAGATAGTTGGGTAAATCATTAGATGATTTGGTAAACAGGATCTCATTCTCTACAAAAGTAATCTAGATGTGATTTCATGAATCTTTCAATTTCTAGATCAAGAACAGTAGAAGGTAATTGTGACTGTATTCTTTAGAAGGTAAACTAGATTAAGTGGATTCTTGGGATGAGCATAGCTGAACAGAGAATAGGATTGTTTATTTACAGCAACCCAGTGTTTAAGCATATATTGTGCATGTTATCCTTGAAATAAAAGACTTCCCTAGGTTGATAATAAATATTACACACTTTGTATGTTAGCTGTAATTAACTTGCATATTGGGTGCCCAACATTTTGGCGCCATTGCCGGGGAGGATAAGTATTAAACACTATAGTTGTATCCTGTAATTGTTTCTATTCAGTCTCCTTTAGTTTTTCATTGGAATGATTCAGGTTGTATGACTACAAGAAGGGTAAGGTGTGATCATCTTAAAAATCCCAAAACCCCACAAAATACTAACAGTGTAGGTGGTCGAGGTCGTGATCGAGGTCCAAAATTGGGTAGAAGAACATTCATTGACGATCTGGTTGACAGAACCAATTCTTCTACCAGGGATCACTATCAGGAAACACTTATTAGAAGAATCCCTACCAATCCTAAGGTTCCAGTGTCAGGATCCACAGTGGAGAACATACGAGTAGCTGCAACACCCTCAAATACCCCTACAAAGGAGGAAAAACTTAGTACATCAGGATCTGTTGATCGAGGTCCAATCTATCACATTAGAGGAAAGGTTGTAATTGAAGATGAGTGGAAACAACTCCATCATAAATTCATTGATCAATGGAAGGACGAAGAGAAGAACGAAGAGGAGAAAACAGAAGAAGGAATGAGTAACAGACATGAATCTGACGAGGAAGAGGCAATGGGAGAAAACCATCATCATGAAGATCATTCCCTGCCAGAAGGGATAGTGGCTACACTTCAGTTCCCAATTCAACAATTGGAAGGGATAGCCCCTATGAAAAATATATCACCATCGATGTTGCCTCGCTTTCATGGAAAAGCAGCAGAGGATCTAGATGAATTTATTTTCAAATTTGATATCCTCTGTTGCAGCTATGAATACATCACTGATCCAAAGAAGATGAAGCTCTTCCCTACCACTCTGAAGGACAATGAATTACGTTGGTTCATGAGCCTAGGAGGTGGAACTGTTACTAATTGGGAAAGGATGAAACATGTGTTCCTGGAGAAATATCAAGAATATTGCAACACCAAGGACAAGAGAGAAGAACTGTTTAAAATGGTACAGAAGGAGGATGAAAGTATGGAAGATTTTGTTGAGAGGCTTTTATATAATGTGCAAAGAGATGGACAGATGAATATGGGGTTAGATGTGTTCAAGATAATCCTGGTTCGCAGGATTAGGGATGATTGCCTAGATATGTTAAACCTATTAGGAAAGGGGGATATCTCCAAGGATCCTTTCAAGAAAATTGTGTAACTGTGTAAAAGGTACTCCAGGGGATCCTCTAGGAGTAATAGGCGGGACAAACGGGAAAAGCTAGAATGTGATGTCTTCAACATAACTCAGAATTCATATAATGGAGGAGCCACCTGTGCAAAGATAGGAAACCTCCTTGAAAATTTCAAAATAGAAATGATGATCTCTATATCCTCGAAAATTGACGTCCTAAGGGAAAATCACAAATAGGAAGTAGAGGATCTCACACTAGGTGTGTTCTGTCCTCGATGTAGAAAGAACCACCCTCTGAAGGAGTGCCCACTCGACAAGGTAGAAGCGTGTCAGCTGAACCATGACACAAACAAATGCTCATCACTTACCCAAGTGAAGGATGTTCTGCAAGAATCAACTCCAAAGGTGGAACCGGCCTACTTTATTGCACAAAAGAAGCCTTCGCAGCCTCGAAATCAAGGTATGACTCTAGACTCGTTTCCATTTTTGAATAACATGAATAATTGGAATAATATGTAGAACATGAATACGCAATTCCCTTCATCTTATTATAACCCTCAATGGTACCACTCTCAACCTTCAATGCAAAATTATAACTCCTAGAATCCCTGGGTTCAGCCACCACACCAACCAACTTCTTGGTCCCTTGGATGGATGAATTTCCATCCAGGGAACCAGTTTCCTCAACAACCTCCACATCAACAGCAACCATACCCTCCTCAATATCCTCAAACTTATAAGTAGTCGTAGCTGCAATTGCAGAACAATGCTGCCCCTAACATGCCGATACGACCTCAGCTTCCTGATCAACCTAATCCTAACCCAAATAATAAAACAGTCCATCAATTTGAGACTGTCAACATGCCTATGTACTCCCTTACTCCTGTGCCTTGCAATGATATCCGCTTACGATCAGGAAAGGTAGTAGAGCCTGTAATCATTAAAGATGTTCCATCCCTTGTACATGAAGAAGGGGTGAATCCACCGCATCTATCTAATATGACCCCCATCATTGAAGATGTTGAACATCCCACTAATTTGTTAGCTAAAACACAGAATGATATATCTAGTGACACACAACCTACCCAGCTGATTAGGCAACCACCGTAACCTGAGATATTAATGCTACCAAAGGTAGTGGGACAACCTCAGTTTAACCTCTTAGGAGAGTTAAAGAATCTTTATGTTAAAATTCCCCTCCTTCAAGCTCTTCAAGATGTACCTATCTATGCTAGAACTATTCGGGATTTGTGCACAAGGAAACTAGGAAGGAAACCCATAGATCCTCCCACTATTCATGTCATAGTTAAATTATCTGCATTAATAACGGGAAAACCCCTTCTGGCCAAATATGACGATCTTGGGAATCCCACTGTCACTATGCAGATTGGGCATACACAGATACCCAACATACTGGTATATTTAGGAGCAACGATTAATGTCATGACGATTGAAACTGAAAGAAAACTTGGGCTCACAAATCTTAGGCCAACCCCCACCATTTTAGAATTGGCAGATAGATCAACCATTAAACCTAAAGGAATTTTGGATGATCTCGTCATCTCAGTTGATTCTTGGGAGTACCTTGCTGACTTCTTGGTTTTACAACCTAAATCGTAGCTAGGAGGACACCCACTGATCTTGGGAAGGCTAATGCTTGCATCAGCTACCGGTATGGGTCTATGACCATATCAGATGGCACCGAGACAAAGAACCTCACTCTCTATCCTCTAGCTCGACCGAGCCAAGAAGCTGAAACTCATTTATGGATGGAGCTAGAGGAAGAAGAGGGTGTTCATCCGTTATTAATGATAGGGAAGGCTTTAACCTTTAAGGATGAAATTGAAGACGATGCCATTAATAATTTCATCAGTGAACCCACTTTGGTTAATAAAGAAATTTATCAAATCCTAAACATTACTCTAGGTGAGGAAGAATAAGAAAATATCACAGAAGAATCATTAGTTAGTGACACGCATATAGTTCTAGTATTGAAAAATTCGAAAAGTATTCCTATCGAGGGGGAGTCTGGAAAAAGCCTGAAGATTAACCCTAGCCTCTCCTTAGATGAACATAAGTGCCTAGTTAGTCTCTTAAAAGAAACAAGGGGGAATTTTCCTGGGAGTACACAGACATGAGGGGTATTCCCTCTAACCTATGTACCCATCATATTTATATTAAAAGTGACTCTCGACCTGTGTGCCAGCCTCAATGATGAATGAACCCCAATCTTAGGGACATAGTGAAGGAAGAAATTCAGAAACTCTTGGAAGCAGGATTTATATATCTCATTTCAGACAGTGAGTGGGTGTCCCCACTCGTAATAGTACCCAAGAAAAATGGTAAATGGAGAGTCTGTTTGGACTATAGAGAGCTGAAGAAGGCAACACAAAAAGATCATTTTCCCTTGCCTTTTATCAATCAAGTACTTGACACCTTATCTCGAAAGAAGTTCTTCTCCTTCCTAGATGGGTTTAGCGGGTACAATCAGATATAGACTGCTTCTGAAGACCAAGATAAAACTACCTTCACCTGTCCCTTGGGAACATTTTCTTACAGAGTGCTTCCCTTTGGTTTATGTAATGCACCAGCAACATTTCAAAGAGCTGTAATTGGCATATTTTCAGAATTAGTTAATGATAGTATGGAAATTTTTATGGATGATTTTACTCCTTATGGCAAATATTTTGAAGAAGCACTGGAAAATTTGAAAAAGGTTTTAACTCGTTGTGAACAGACCCAACTCTCTTTAAGCACTAAAAAGTGCCATATGATGATGAGTGAAGGAGCAGTATTGGGGCATTTCATCCTTGTTGATGGAATCCAGGTGGATCCCTCAAAAATTAAGGTAATAAAAAATATACCTACTCCTGTAACTCAAAAAGAAGTGAAAAGTTTCCTAGGGCATGCTGGATATTACCGAAGATTTATAGAAAATTTTTCCAAACTTGCCTCTCCTTTGTTTTCATTGTTAATGAAGGACATGCAATTTGTTTGGAATGAGGCATGCCAGATGGCATTTGTTAAACTTAAAGAGAAATTGTCGACATCCCCCATCTTAAGAGGACCCAATTGGACCCTACCCTTCCACATTTCTTTAGATGCTTTTGATACTGCTATTGGAGTAGTTTTAGGTCAGCAGGATGGCCAAGTACCTTATGCAATTTATTATATTAGTAAAAACTTAGCCCCTGCTGAACCTAATTATACTGTCACCGAGAAGGAGTTCTTAGCTATTGTTTACTCCATTAACAAATTTCGGCATTATATTACTGGATATCCTACATTTGTGCACACTGACCACGCTGCCATTAAATATCTAATGAATAAACCTGTTGCTAATGCCAGAGTGACTAGATGGCTCTTACTATTATAGGAATTTGATATTACCATTATAGATAAACCTGGAAGAGAAAATGTTGTCGCTGATTTCTTATCTCGTTTCACTAATAATGATGATAATTTGCCTGTTGAGGGCTCTTTTCTAGATGAACACTTATTTGTAGTTTCATCTCACTCCCCTTGGTATGCAGATGTCACTAATTACTTGGCTGCAAGAAAGCTTCCAGCACATATGTCCAAAAGAGAAAAGAGGAAAATTATTCAGCAAAGTGCCAAGTATTGTTGGGTAAATGATCATCTCTTTTACACAGCCCTGATCTTGAGATCAGAAGATGTGTGAGAGAAGATGAAATCTTCCATATACTGAAGGCCTACCATGATGAGCCTTGTGGGGGGCATTTTGTAGATAGTAGGACAGGACACAAAGCGCTGAGAATGGGCTACTATTGGCCGACTCTTTTCAGGGATGCAAAAAGATATGTCTAGTCTTTTGATAGCTGCCAAAGGATGGGTCAGCACAATATATTAGATCAAATTCCTTTGCAACCACAATCAGTGGTTGATCCCTTCCATAGGTGGGATTTAGAATTTGTTGGTCCTATCAGCCCTCATTCCAAGTAAAAATCCTACATGTTGGTCTGTACCGACTACATGACGAAATGGGTAGAAGATGTGGCGTTAGCGAAGGCCAATGACCAGGCTATGATTGATTTCCTGTATAGTGAAATATTTACGCATTTTGGGGTACCCAGGGAACTGGTTACGGATGGAGGACCACAATTTGTGTCGCATCAATTTGAAGCTCTGCTACAAAAGTACCATATTCAGCATCGAGTAGCTTCACCTTACCATCCCCAAGCCAATGGCCAGGTGGAGAGCACTAAAAAATTCATTGAAGCTATCCTTACGAAGACGGTCAAGATCCATCGTAGAGATTCGACTGATAGACTTCTGGAAGCAATGTGGGCATATCGCATCACTTGGTGTAACACTACAGGTTTCTCTCCTTATGAATTAGTGTATGGGAAAAGTTTCATCTTCCCAATTGAATTTGAAATTAAGACCTTGAAGATGGCCACAGTGGTAAACCTAGATGTAATTGAATCCCAGAAGAGAAGATTGAACCAATTGAACGAACTGGATGAGAACCGGTTAGCTATTGTGGACGAGACAGTGCTAATTCAACAACAGAGATCCGATTGGCATTAACAATTCATCAAAAAGAAGGTCTTTTGTGAGGGAGACTGGGCACTATTATACGATTCCAAATTCAAAACAGATTTTAAGGGTAAACTATGGACAAGATGGCTAGGACCATACCTAGTAGACAGAGTATTCGATAATGGTACAGTATGCCTGGTAACCATCAATGAGAACCGTGCACCATTATTTGCTAATGGTCACAGGCTGCGACTGTACCATAAGCCCATTTCAAAGGACTCATTCATCTCACAAATTGTAGTTGATCTAGACTACCAGTTAGCACAAGGGCAGGAATTTTTCTTTGCCCCTGTCAACCCTTAATTAATCACTATAAATCGCATATGAATCTTTGAACATAAATAAAAAAAAAATTTCTGTTTTTGTTATCTTTTTCTTTTGCACTTGATCTATTTTTTTTTATGAAATGTGCAGGAAAGCACTAAAGAATGGTGGTTATCATCAGGCTTGCTGACCAATGTCATTCTTCTGTAACTTCCTGCACCAAATTCCCGCCCCCCCCCCTAAATAAATCTGTCGTAACTGCGACACCCTTTTTTCGGCAGCTGCAACACCCTTTTTTCTAGCATCTGCAACACCCTTTTTCTGGTAGCTGCAACACCCTTTTTTGGCAGCTACAACACGTTTTTTTTTTACAACTATAACACCCTTTTTCCGGTAGTTGAAACACCCTTTTTTGGCAGCTGCAACACCCTTTTCCGGTAGTTGCGACTTTGTTTTACCTTTTCCCATAACTCCCATAGGCGCAGCTGCAACACCATTTCACTTTTTCCCATAAATCCCATTTCATGCAGCTGCAACACCTTTTTCGGTAGTTGCAACACCTTTTCTGGCAGCTGCGACACCATTTTTCGGTAGCTTCGACACCATTTTCCAGCAACTGTAACTACGCTACATTTGGCTGATTTTTCTACATTCCAAGGACGCGCTCATGCTAAACTATCTGATTTCTTTATGGCTTGCAGTTGTAACTCCTTTGTTATTGGAAGAAATTTTTGCAAGATAGAAATTCCTCTAGATATGGCTTCGAAATCTGATGCCAGCAATTTGACTCATACTCTAGCAATCAACATGTTTCCAACCATTTTAACACGATAGTTTTTCGTTTGTTGGCGGCAAAGGTTATTACAAGACCCCTATAATAATGATCACATTTAATGACTGCACATCACACACTCGACTTTTCTCCAAAGGACATCCATCACGCATTTTTGAAGGTATGGCTTTGATTAACTACTTGGTTAAGTATCAATATGATTTGATAATATCAATCGTACCTTCCTTTTTGTGCCCATTATTGCATCGTTAACTCTCTGCTCGTGCAACGTAATGACTAATTATGCTACCTAATAAATGCCACCTTTCCTAATTCAAGATAAATTTCAAATAATCCAATGCGCTAAAACTTTTTGAATTTGCCCAACTCCACTCTTAGCTATTCATCCATACTCTATTCTATAACCTCCATTGTCGGAATCTGTAATCTGTTGGACTGCAACATACTTTTGAAGCAGAAACATGGGTATTCCAGCGCAATATGAACCTTCAAATATGCGAGAACTCAGAATAAATGCTGAATTTTTTGCCATCTTTCAAGCTGCAGGCTGGACTAAATTTTTCCAACGCTTGAATGGATTTCACCATGAAGTAGATTTACAGTTCACCTTGAATCTTACAGAAACCCACTCAGAGGTTTGGGCATTGCTTATTGAAGTCTCTGAAGCCATAGTGGCTGAGTTCACTAGTCTTCCTCAGGAGGGAAGATCTTGGTTTGGACGTCAAACCCCCACTACTGCAGCAATATAGGATTTTCTAAGGGAATGGGAGTAGATTCAAATGACATGAAGGGGGATAGCATTACAGTCATTCCCACGGCCATGGAATCAAGTCTCCATTTTTCTCAATAAATATGTCACCTGCGAAGGTGGGTACCAAACAGTTTATCATTCTAAATTTCCTTTACTATCTCATCTCTATCACAGCAATCTGTTAAACATTCTATATTACTTACTCAATGATTTACATCATATGGTATGGTTTGTTCAAGCTGCCAAGCATCCACTCTCCTCACTTACCCAACATGGCCTCATTAAATTAATAATCTTATAGACCCTTGCTCAACACAATCAAACCTGGGAGCAATTTACAGCCCAAGTTCAGGAACCTACTCCTCTGCCTGGTGTTCCAATAGAAGAGGAAATGGACGTACCTCTACTCACGGGGCCTGTTCAAAATTAACAAGAGCTAGTCAATCCATAGTTGGGGGGAAATGTGGAGCAACAGGAGGTTCGGAGCCTCTCTAATGTAGTTGTGGGGGGAGATGAGACTGGATTAGAGGATCATCCAGGGGAACAAGAAGAACAATTGGGAGAGTATGTACATGAAAACCCTATGGAAGAACTAAATAGTAGGGCAGCTTTGACACCAGAGGGTAAAACTAGAGCAGCATTAGATGTTGTGATAGTTCAATCCGAAGATGACAGAGCCATGATAATAGAAGAAAACACTGAGGTGTTGACTGTTGAATCTTCCCGTGAATGGGGAGGAACCTTGATTGAGGAAGAACATCCTGAAGAACAGGAAAATGATGGAACTGGGGATATCCCTTCCACTTCAGCTGTGAATCTAGAAACTCCAGCACCACAGAGAAAAAAGAGAATATCAAAGGATGAAATAAAGGATGAAATTAAGGCATCACCACCAATAAGACAAAAAAGAACCAGGTCAGTCGCAGTAGCAAAAGCAACAAGGGTAAGATGGGAAACCTTAGAAGCACAAATCGAGTTCCCCATTCTTAGACCCAAACCAATTGATGCCCCACAGGGGCCAGTCGAAGAAGAACCTTAAATTGAAGGACTTCTATTCGAAAATAGGCTATTAAAAGAAGAAGTACAAGCACTCATAAAAGAATTGGAAAATTGGAAAGAAGTGTGCAGAAAACAGAGTGAAATGAAGCTGCACACATTGGTTGAAGCTATAGATCAACTGGAAGGATCAAATACTACCAAGGTTGGAAATGAGGAAGAAAGAGTGGTCTGTCCTACGTGTGGAGAAATCTTTGATGAGTCAGGATATAAGGTTATAGTCCGTGCCTTTACAACACAACATTCTGCACCTACAGTTGTGGAAGGACAGGAACAACCTGATTTGAGAGAAGGTGAGACCCCTAAAGAGAAACCCCATGAGAAGGAAGTTGCAGATGAACATGATGCTGTCACACAAGAAATAGAATCTTTAAATATTCCTGATGAAGTTACTGATTTGAGAAGTGGTGAAATTCCCCAAGAGAAAATTCAGGAGAAGGAAGTTTCAGATGAGCAGGATGCTGCCATACAAGAACCAACATCTTTAAATATTCCTGATGAAGTTACTGATTTGAGAAGTGGTGAAATTCCCCAAGAGAAACTTTAGGAGAAGGAAGTTTCAGATGAGAAGGATTCTTCCACACAAGAACCAACATCTTTAAATATTCCTGATGAAGTTACCGATTTGAGAAGTGGTGAAATTTCCCAAGAGAAACTTCAGGAGAAGGAAGTTTCAGATGAGCAGGATGCTGCCACACAAGAACCAACATCTTTGAATATTCTTGTCGAAATTTCCACTAACCCTGGGATAGAGGAACCATAGGATGAATTTATTCCTTATTTTATGGATGAATATTGCACTGAGACCCCAAAATCCTCTCATGACACAGAAATAATATAAATGGAACTACAACAGCAAAACAATGATGAGGTCGAACAGGATGCTGTCACACAAGAACCAACATCCTTGAATGTTCTTGTCCAAGTGGCTTTCCAAATGAGAGAAGAAGAACTAGGGACTGAAGGCACTCTAGAATTTAATGAAGAAATTTGTACTATGACTCCAGAATTGTCTCAGGACATAGAGATACTGGAAATGGAATCACAACAATAGGGAGATGAATAAGTAAATCAGGATGTTGCCACACAAGAACCAACATCCTTGAAAATTGCAGTAGAGACTCCTGGGATGCAACAAGAGGCCAACCCTGAAGTGGATTTCATTCCTGATATGGATTAGGGTGAAGATGAACAAGTTCAATCACAACCCTCAGGTGATACTGAAATCCTTGAGGAACAGCTTCATACTGAAGAAGACATCCAATCCCAGCAGCATGAGGAAAAAGAAGAGCAGGGCTCTATCACACAAGAACCAGCAGCCTTACATTCTCTGGCTGAAATAACAGCTTATGATCAGATACAGAATAAGATTAAAATTCAGGAGGAAGTTGCTCCATAAGAACCAACATCCTCACAATCAGCTACCAAAGTTGCCAAAGGAGAACCTCAGAAAAAGGATGCTGTTACAAAAGAACCAGCATCTCCAGAAGTGGTGGAAGGGGTTGTTGTTACACAAGAGACAACACCCCCAGAAATAGCTTCAGATGTGCAGGATGCCCAATGTGGCATATCAGGTGATAAGGTGTGGACTGAATCCCTTCAAATTTTTATTGACTTGGATTCTGACAAGGAGGAGTATCCTGAAAAAGAAGAAACCCTGCAACCTATAGAAGAAATCTCAATTTTGAGAATGGAGGTAAGAAAGTGGAAGAGCCAGGTGGAATAATACCAAGCAGGGATGGTTTCCCTCATTGATCATAAAAATACCATCAAGGGACTGAAGGAGAAATGGGCAAAATAATGCATGTCCCAGAGACTTCAGGAGGAAGGACTACAGAAGGAGCTAAGGGAGCTGAAAAAGTTCCAATCTATGCAGAAGGAAAAAGACCAGATGTATGCTCTTTCTCAAGAACTCCTGGGCACTAGGGTACCTTCCTCTTCTTATCTTGTCTTTTTATTTGAACAATTTATTTGGTTTAAGTTAAGGGCTATGAAAGAAGGAAGATCATTTGAGATAGAAACCTCAACAAAATTCTTGAAAACATTTTTGAGAAGTAATTTTGACGACCAGAATTTGCTGTGTGAACTGTATTTGCATGAGATGGCTTGTCCTCTTGACCGCCATTTGAATCCCATTACTTTTTCAGGAGATGTTCAGTTGAGGGATTTTGCTTCTTTTGTGAGCAATCATGCTCAGTGGGAAAGGTATTTTCAAACTTTTTCTCACAATGAAGCCCACTCTAATCTGTGGATCCGAAGTGAGCCTCAAAAACCTCATATTTTTCTTGCTCGACACTAGAGTCTACTCTCATGCCCCATCCATACTTAGCATATAATGGAATTGCAAGAAGGAGTTATTTCTACTTGCACCGGCTAGATTTCCATACATCAACAAACAGCTTTGGAAGGTAGTAAGCACAGATGACAGGTTGCCTCTCCTACCCTCAGGAATAGAGACCCCTATTATTTTAGAAATTGTGAATAGGCACTTTCCAGGATTGAGGGTTATGTTGGATGTATCAGGGAGTGTGGGGTTAATTGGCTGGGCCTGAAATTTGAATTTCCCCACATATGGTGGCCAGCAAAACCATACAGGATGTATTTCTGACTGACCAAGGCAAAGGAGCAGCAATTTTGGAGATATTAGGTTGCCCATAGGGGATTCATAGAAAAAGAAGGAATGTTTGAGTTCAACTATAACTTTAGGCTTCTCTCCATGAACAAAGCATAGTGCAAGATTCACATTTGAAATAATGGAGGTTGTTGCATGAGGACATGTAATAGGACAGCTGGGGGGAGATGTTGGGCCTAGAAATGGACCCTTTTTGACCATCCTTATTCACCTCTTTTTGCCTTATCCTACCCTATTGAGCATGCTAAACAGATGTTTTCCCCTCACTCTATTCCTCAAGTCACCAAGGTATGATTGGTTATTGTCTTATTTTATTAATGCTTATGATTGTGGTAATTAAAGCTTTATATCTCTCACTATTCTAACATACGATGGTTTATAAAGGTATTTTGAGATATAGAGACTGCGGGTATAGCGAACTGAAAATTCATCGCTCAAGCAGATCGCCATCCATCGTACTATTGCCCAAAGAATGCGGTCTCAGTATATTATTCCAGGCAAAGCTGTACAAGGATAGATGTAACATAATGCAACAGATTTGGAGGTCAACAGTGCATTGCTGCTCGTGTATAGCTGTGATCCAAGGATATCATTATTTCTAGGTCAATTAATAGTTTCCCTATATTTCCTACGTTCATCCTGCCATGGTTGTAACAACTGTTGTAATTTAGGACGCCTGAAGATCATAGATATTCATGGCTACCCAATGATAGGGATAGGATGTTATGATTTACATTGTATAAATATGGGGAATTGTTCTGATCCAGGTGTGGAACCCTTAACCAACTCATTGTATTAGCTATGAATGAGGACTGTGTATTTGATCTGCCTTTTTAATACAAGGAGTTACTTCAGATCTAAGGGTTTTAATGTCCGTTATATCTAGCATCTCTGTGTGAAGGATGGGCCCGCCTAGCCACAAGGATTGATGAGTTAAATTAGGAATTTTTATTATTCTATTGTGTTATGTTATGTTAATTTTATTTCTTCATAGGAATCTGTAACAGTTGTGGATTCACAGTGTGTTATTAATTGCATCTCTTGGAAAGGTGTAGTGGCATGGTGTGACAGTTGACTGAGTAGGTAATTATTCTTTATGCAATTGCGTGGTAGATGTAACAACTCCATTCATCCTTAGATCTTTTAATTGTTGTTTCCATGAATCCTTGCATTTTGTTCCTTGCTTTTATTGTTGCAAAATTTCATTCATGTACTTTTAATTCATAGAATAGTTGAACTCAATTTCTGTACTCTGAATTTCTAGACTAGTTGAACTCAATTCATGTCTTTTGGATTTCTAGAACAATCAGATTAAGATAGTTGGGTAAATCATTAGATGATTTGGTAAATAGAATCTCATTCTCTGCAAAAGTAATCTAGATGTGATTTCATGAATCTTTCAATTTCTAGATCAAGAACAGTAGAAGGTAATTGTGACTGTATTCTTTAGAAGGTAAACTAGATTAAGTGGATTCTTGGGATGAGCATAGCTGAACAGAGAATAGGATTGTTTATTTATAGCAACTCAGTGTTTAAGCATATATTGTGCATGTTATCCTTGAAATAAAAGACTTCCCTGGGTTGACAATAAATATTGCACACTGCGTATGTTAGCTATAATTAACTTGCATATTGGGTGCCAAACAGATCTACGTGAGGATATTCTGGAGATGTTGAGTGAGTATAGAGACATTGTGGTGGATGATTTACCAAATGAACTAACACCAAGGAGGAATATAAGTCATCAAATTGATTTTATTCCAGGAGCCAGTTTACCAAACAAGGAAGCATACAGGTTGACACCTCAGGAGAATGAAGAATTGAGAAAGGAGGTCCAAGGATTGGTGGACAAAGGATTCGTTCAAAAGAGTATGAGTCCATGTGTGGTACTAGCAGTACTGAAACCCAAGAAGGATGGTGAGTGGAGGATGTGTACTGACTCCAGATTGATTAACAAGATTGTCATTAGATATAGGTTTCCATTACCAAGGATGGATGACATGATGGATTTCCTAAGTAGGGAAACATGCTTTTCAAAACTGGATTTGAAGAGTGGATATCATCATATAAGAAACAGAGAAGGAGATGAGTGGAATAGAGCCTTCAAGACAAATGATGGGTTATATGAGTGGTTGTTCATGCCATTTGGATTGTCCAAATAACCAAGTATCTTTATGAGGTTGATGAATGAAGTCTTGAGAGATTTCATAGGTAAAATTTGTGATAGTTTACCTTGATGACATTTTGGTTTTCATCCAAACAGAAGAGGAGCATCTGGAGTGTTTGAGATATGTTTTGGAGAGGATGCAAAAGGAATAGTTGTTGATAAATGTGAAGAATTGTGCCTTCATGAGGAAATATCTAGTATATTTGGGTTTTTTGATCTCAAGAGATGGGTTGAAGATGGACTCAGAGAAGGTGCAAGCAATCATTGATTGGCCTTCACCTAGGAACGTATTTGAGGTAAGGAGCTTTCATGGATTGGAAAGCTTCTATAGGAAATTTTTAAAGAATTTCAATGGTATTTGTGTGCCTATTGTTGAGATAATTAAGAAGGATAAACAACCATTTCAATGGACAATAGAGGCTGAAAGGAGCTTTTAGCTCCTGAAGAAGAAGATCATTGAGCAACCAGTATTGAAGTTACCATACTTCAACCACCCTTTCCAAGTGAAGTGTGATTCTAGTGGAGTAGCAATCGGAGTTGTGTTGAGTCAGGAGGACAGGCATATAGTGTATTTCAGTGAGAATTTGAATTATGCAAAGCAAAAGTATTCATCTTATGACAAGGAATTTTATGCTATTATTCAAGCAATGAAGCATTGGAGGCACTACTTGATGCCCAAAGAATTTGTGTTATATTTTTATAACCATGCATTCCAGTACATAATGCAGCAACCTAAATTGAACCTGAAACATGTTGAGTGGGTTGAGTTCTTACAGAGCTTTACCTTTATGTTGAAACACATAAGTGGACAATCAAACAGATTAGATGATGCCTTAAGTAGGAGGCTGTTGATTATGCAAGAAAATCAGATCCAAGTTTTGGGATTTGAGCATTTGAGAGGTTTGTCTGAAGCTAACATTGATTTCCAAGAGGCTTACAGGTCTTGTAAGAATCCAGTAGAGGTGGATAGAGAGCCATGGATGGAGCATGCACTAAAACAAGGTTTACTCTTTAAAAACAATAAGTTGTGTATACCAAAGTGTTCTATGAGAGAGAACTTGATACAGGAGAAACATAATGGAGGTATGGCATGTCACTTTGGAAGTGATAAAACTTTCGGATAGTTGGGGAATTTCTATTTTTGGCCAAGGATGAGGTCTGAAGTTGAGAAGTTTGTAAGAAGATGCAGAGTATGCCAGCATGCTCTGGGGAGAAGCCAGAACACAGGATTGTATACACCATTTCCTATTCCAACTAAGCCTTGGGATTTTGTGAGTATGGATTTCATTCTGGTTCTACCAAGAACTCAGAGGGGAAATGATTCTATCTTTGTTGTTGTTGATAGATTCTCTAAGATGGCACATTTCATTCCATGTCACAAGACTAGTGACACCACACACATTGCTAACTTGTTCTTTGATGAAGTTGTGAAACTACATGGTTTACCTAGAAGCATTGTATCAGACAGAGATGTGAAGTTCGCAAGGAATTTTTGGAGAAACTTGTGGAAGAAGTTGGGTACCAGACTGAATTTATTTCAGCATATCACCCATAGTCTGATGGACAGACCGAAGTAGTCAATAGGATTATGGGAAACATGTTGAAATGTTTGATTGGGGAAAGTCCTAAGCAGTGGGACAAAGTATTAGCTCAAGCTGAGTTTGCATATAATGATTCACCAAATAGGAGTACAGGGATGATTCCATTTCAAATTCTATATGGAATGCATCCAAGAGGAGTGTATGAACTTTATGACTTAGGTCAATTGGAGAAACGAAGTGTTGGTGGAGAATAGTTTGTAACAAGATTCAGTGAGTTGCAGGAGCAAGTGAAATCAATATTATAGCAGAGTAACACCAGTTACAAGGCCCGAGCATATTCCAGAAGAAGGGAAGAGAACTATGAAGTGGGAGATTTGGTGTTACCATATCTGAAAAGAGATAGATTTCCTAAAGGAGAATATAACAAGCTGAAGATGAAGAATATTAGACCCTACAGAATACTCAGGAAGTTTTTAGTGAATTCTTATGATTTAGAGATGCCTACAGAAGTGTGTATTTCACCAATATTTAATGTAGAATATCTATATCCTTATGTAGCAAGTGACACTGGAACCTTTACATGAGGTGAAGATCCTATTGAAGAATTACAATGGGTAGCAAAGATTCCTGTGACACAACCATTGGAAGTTGAGGCCATTCTCAACACTAGGGTGTCAAAGAGTACAAGGAAGAAGGACCATCTGGAGTATTTCATCAAGTGGAAGAAGCGACCAATAGAGGATTCTACTTGGATGAGCGCTGTAGAGTTGGAAGCCAAGGGTTTCACTGTAGCTGATCTTATGAACAAGGGTTCATACTTTTCTATCTTGCAATTCTGATGCAGGAGCATCATGGCATGCCAGCAATGTGATGAGATGGTCACATGCTATGGCATCTATTGTAACCATTTTTTTTGCACTGAGTCCTAATCTGAATAGAATTGTAGGGGGTCATTGTGCATCACGACTCCCTACATCGAGATCAAACTGTCATTAGTTTGTTTCAGACATGGATGTTTCATCATGCGTCATAGTAGTGTTTATTTCAGTTGCAGGACCACTAGGGATAGGGTAGCAGTTTTAGTATAAATAGATTGTTTAGAGATGTAGGAGGGATTCTACTCTTCAACATTTAGAATTCTATGTTTGCAAAGAGAGGACATACCTATGTCTGATTCCTGTTTGTAAATATTTAGAAGAATTAGAAGGAGAGAGATCCAAGATGTGTGCATTTTCCTTTCAATGCTTAATAGAAGGATTAATCGTGTGTTTATAGGGTTGTTAGCATTTATGCATGTGTTGTGTTGAACTGTGTATCTTGCAGAGCTGACTTCGGTGTTTTCATGAACATTTGTGTATTTCAGTGAAGTGTTGATTTCATGCATCGATTTCTTGCTTAAATAGTTGAATTAGAGAGAAGATGCATGCATAAGAATTTCAGGCTAAAGTGTTGTGAAGATTGCAGGATGGATTGATCAATTTCATGATCAATTGACACAACCTGCAGGTTTTCTACCATAACAAGTTTTTTACAAAGAATGAATGGCGAAAATTGAGCCCACAAATCAAGATCTGATGGTCCTAAAGTATCCCGCAACAAGAGTTGCGAGGAAGTTAACAGATCCACAGACATCTAAGAGCCGCATCAAAAAGAAGATTGACAGTCATGGAGAAGGCTGCAAGGATCGAATAGCTGAGGAAGTTGTGGGGGAATATTTGGGGAGGGAAGGTTGTGAGGGAGCAACTTCAGAAATTTGGCATCATGCATCCTGCATCCCGTAATCTGATTGCGGGGAAACCATTGCAGAAAAGGAAGTTGCGGAGTGTGCCTTCGGGGTTTTGAGATCCCGCATCCTGTAACCCACATGTAGAAGCTCTACTGCAGAAATAGAGTTGCAGGAATGGAATTGCAGAGAGAAATTTGGACAATCGAGATCCCACATCCCCCATCGTGCCTGTGGAAGGGGATTTGTAGAGGTAAAGTTCCAGGAAGACAATTTTAGAGCAGAATTCGACCATTGCACTAAATTTGGTAGTCCTGCTAAGTGTGGCGAAGCCATTAGATCCTGGAGGTGCTAGCTAGAATCAGTCAAGATCGACCCAGCTACACCACCATGTCAAGTGTGGATAAGTGGTTTGGCCTAAGAGGTATAGTGTCACCTCCCCTACAAAAAGATGAATGACATTTATGGGGGAGAAGGGATTATACCTTGGATATCATCTTCTTCGGCACCATGCCTTCTTATTTGGGTTTTGTTTTGACACATGCTGATATCAGGATTTGATATCACCCTATAAGTCAACAATGCTATGTTTCAAAAACTTAACGAAAGTAGATTGGTGGATATATTTTGGATGCTTATCCCAATCAATCCTACCTAACTAAAATATTGTTTTGTGACCTCCCATGGAGTATTTTAGTTGGTTGGAGATTTTATAAGTGTTTATATTAAGGGTACAATATTGATTAAGGATTGTGAGGGAGGTATTTCACATTTCTCTTCTTTTCTGATTCACCAAGATCACAAGTAATTGGAGGTGGAGAGAATAAGTGGTGGAACAGATTTTAGGTCCCTTAGTGTGTGTTAGTGATGCAAACACATGTGAGATAAGAAAATTGATTGTTGCAACTAACTAAATATTTTAAAGTAAAATTAAAATGTATATTTAAATTCAACTCTAAAATATGATAATGGTGCTTGCAAACAAAATACTAATGAAAAAAAAGTGTGTAATGGTGTTATTTCACACTTATCCCCCTTTTATAATTCAAGAAGATAAGATGAAGTGTAAGGTGAAGAGAATACTTAGGGAGATTAGAGTCTTTAGGTCCTTTCTTGTGTGAAAAAGTGGATTTACACTAACTTGTATAAAAGATGAAATATAAGCAAATACATAAAAATATCTTGAATACTAGTGACAACAATGAGACCCATTAAAAGCGTTAAAGTTGGTTACCTAAGTAGATTTTGAGGGAAAACCCTTTTACTTCCTAATATTGGGATAAGTGGACTAATTACCAAAGAAAAACACAACTACTGCATGTTTTTTAATTTAGCTTCATTACTGAGGAACTATTGGGGCTACAATATTGCGCAATATGGATAAAATGCAAAGAAAAAGAGATAGTAGTGCACAAAATAGAGAGGCGGGAATGAAACAATGCAAAAAAAAGCACAAAATAACATTAGTGTGATTACAACACAACCACGCCACACACATATTGGAAAAAATACCATGAGGGAAAGGATTTGCTAAAATGAACTAATGACGTGTCTCTTAAAGGAAATTCTATGCAGGTAATGCATATGGGGTGTCGATCTCCATGAAAAAAAATCAACCTCGTTAAGAATAAATGAACAAAAATTAAGTTGAGTCGCCATAAATACTGTTGTGGGAAATTAAGCACAAATGTGTGCAACCTCTCCCACTTTGGGTAAAATCCTTTTAGTTTTTTAGCAAGAACCGATATTTAGTTATTAAAATAAAATTTAATTACTCCAAAATTATCCTTCAAGATCTTGTTGGTGAAAGAAAACAAAATAAATAAATAAATAAAACTTGAAATAGACAAAGGGAATAAGGAAACGAACACCACAACAAGAATCCAATGCTAGAACCAATTTAGATTACCCAATGGTCAAGAAAATACATGTAGTTTCACCCAACGGGTGTGGGATTCAATGTAAGGAAATAATTTCCCTTACAAATGTCCTTTTGGTACACATTTAATGATAAACAAATTGAATAACAATGGAGAGAAAAAATTTCTCCTTGGAGGAAGGAGGCAAGGGCTCTTGAGGAATGCTATTAGGTGGGGGGAGAGGTGAGCTATGAATCAACCTCAACAAAATTATAGAAACATAACCTTGCTATAATTTTATCTACTAAGATGCATTCCCATGGACTCCATTTATAGGAAAATAGGCATCCAAGAAACAACTAGATCCAAGTGTGGAACACATTTCCTCATGAACTAGCTCTAAGGCACACAAAAGGGGATATTCAATGCTCCCTGAGATGAGTTTGAATTTTTGTTGGTGAGGATCCTTAATGACTCTTCAACATGTAGCACGTAATTGAGATCCCACTATTTTGACAGTCACATAGATACCAAATGGAAATTCATGCTAGGATAACATGGGAACAGAACTTATAACACATGCTATAATGCAAGTAAACATATATTTATCCACAATACTTGTTATTTTGATTGTTCTTTGGAATTATTGCACTCATATTGATTTTTAGATATGATAAGGATGTCTTCATTGGGATGCATTCTATATTTTGATGACACCTTACTAAAATAATGGATAAAATGCCGCATGTGTGTAAAATTAACTGTTAACAGTTTCTAAGAATTTTTAGATCACCCACATTAGTTCCATCTCACAGTGTGCTAAAATAAATTTATGGACCTTTTTTCCCTCCTCGCAGACTTCTCTTGTCCTGCGTAATTGAATTGGGAGGTAAAAGAGTTAATGTTGGTGTTAAGGTAGTAGACATGCCAATATATTACAATTTTCTATTGGGACTTAATTGGATACATGCTATGATGACTATAGTATATTGAGTGCTCCTAGTAACTTGGTTCTGACACCAGGAAAATATTGTTACGATCAACCCATTAGATAATTATAATCCTAAATTTTTTATCAAATAGGATGTTTCTTTCATCAAATATGCAATAAAGTCAGTTCAAGACATTAGGGTAGGATTGTTAAAAAAAGCTTCCCTCATGTGAAATTTTATCATCCTGCCACCAATTCTCAACACACAATATGATACAATATTTACCACAACATTGGAGGCTTGCTTCCACTTATTAGTTTTTCCCAAACCCATTCTATTAGATTACTCACCTTTATTGCAAGCATCTCGATAGAATTCTTAATTGTGCAAAATGATGGCAAAGTAATTCCCAATTATGTAGAATGCGGTACCATGGAGAATAACCTTCTCTTCTTTGTTGTATAAGTGTCATATCAATATATTCAAATGGATTAGGTATATTTAGATCAAACTCTTTCATTAGAGGAGTTATATGATCTAGTTACTTTTCCCATTTTGGCTGTAAGATCCCCTAACTCATATGACTTCTTCGATGGAATTCTATCATCATATTAATTTATCCTTGAAGCTTATGAACATTTGGTTAATCCCACATAAGGACATATTGTGTGGGGTCAATGTGAGAATGTGGCTTGGTTTTGTTATACACAAGTATTGGAGCATTTTTTGCACATTCCTCGATCCTATCAGGTGTATTTGGAAGATTTCATATAGTTTTAGGTTATCCCTCTATTATTATGCATTTGAACCTTTCATAACCCAAATTTTCCCTAGGGTCAAACCTATTGGAAATTGGTGTGTCAACCCATCATCTCTGCATTTTCCATTGTTCCAACAAAATATCGTACTGAACATGGGACACTATAGTCAGGACCCTATTTGTATTTTAGTTCCCATTGTGAGTTTTTATCATTGTCCTAGAATCCCTATTAGTACCATCATGACTTGTAGTTTGGGACCACATATTTCTCTCTTATACATTTATGACAATTTCCTAACATGATCCCTAATTTTTCTAGTTTACAAATTACTTGCGTGAGCATTTTTTCCTACTTATTTGTTGTTTAATGATAATTTTATTTATTTTCCCTTGTATTCACATTTTTCTACATGATGCCTATAAATAGTTGCTTTTGTTTAAATGACTTCATCTCACGGAGGGAACATCCACAAGAGTGTACATAACTAGATCATGCCATATTTGTAATTTTATCTTTTCCTTGGCATGACCTATGCCCTTAGAATTCAGGAACACTCCCTTGAGGAATTCATCTCCTCCATTGTATTATAGAATTCATTGTTCTTTTTCATTCTTATAAATGACAAAGGTATTAAAAATTAAAGAATACAAAAATACAAATAAAGGGGACCATTGAAACAATTGATATTCCATTAGAAAGAATGGAAATAGTGAGTACTTGTCAACCTTGAACATAGAACATATTTTAGCATCAGTTATGAGTAAATTATTTACATTTTCCTTAGGAAATTGTACCAATAATTTGAACATAAATCCATCTATGGGTTATCCTTCCCATCAACTATGGATATGTCGTTAATGCATACGGAATTGAAGTATTTCATAAATTTCAGTTACTAAGTATCATGTTTCCAACTGTTACTATGAATCGTGTGATGTGGCATGTGTTCAAGGGAATTAAAAACAATATTCGTCATTGCTCAAGTATTCCTAACCAAGCATGTCATCCTTCCTAGTGTTAGTATAGAGTTTTGGATCCCTAATATCTACCAAATCATATAAAACTATTAACTTTTGTTTTGGTTCCATTAATGTGGAATGCATTAATGCCCTCCCTATAAAGGATCTCTTCCTATCAACACCAAATCATCATCTAAGAAGTGGATCTAGGAACCCTAGAGTATCTTAGATCTTGCATCTATAACTAGAAAAATCCCTTGCAAATGAGATTGGGTATACATCAATCACCCTTGATTTTTTATTCTACAAGTGTTTGACTTTATAACATCTATTCACATTTTCTAGAATGTACTCAATACCTTTGATTCCATTATCGGTGGGCCTCCTCACATTTATTAATGTTATACATCAATGAACAATAATCATATGGTGATTTATTATGCTCGATATTAGCTCCTTCATTCATATGATATAAACTCAGGCTATCATTAGTGTGGATCAAAGTATTTGGGAAAAATAGTTGTACCACTCATCGATGCGCTTCCCAAGCTGTGCAAGATTATACTTCCATATTAAAGTATCATGAATACCTAGATATCTCATACTTATAATAGTGAATGTTTACACTTTTAGGTACCTTTGACATGGTTCCACTATGTATTGTTTGTGTCCATGCTTGTTTACATTGGTATACCTACTTCAAGAAGATATTATATACTTGGGACATTGCCTTTTTTTCTTACAGGTTCCTTCCAACTCCTTCATTCATGCTTATCCTCTTTATCCTTTCATATTTGATCACTAAAGAGTATAGAATAGAATCTCTTTCATACCTCACATATTAGGGGGCATATGTTAACACTCAATTTGACACCCTCAATAGTGTAGGACAAAAACACGATCTAATGTTTTCCTACAACATGAAGAAAAACATGAAGCAGTAAAAGATACTTAATCTTCTAATCTAACTAATAGTAAATGAAAGATGTGATTGAATACCCATATATCCCAAAAGAGACAACTTTAGGATTGAATTTTCTAACAAAATCAAAGATTGAGTCTCCACAAAATTGAAGTGGAAAGAAAATACATAGCATATGTATTTTGTGCATTGATTGTTCCATTGTTCATACAAATTCCCACACTATGGAAAATTGGAAAATTGAGGAGATTAAGTTAGGATTCCAATCCAAGGTTGAAAATTTCACTCTCACCACCCATATCCTAAATCTATATAAGAGACATTCAAGGTAAATATTAGGGAGGAAGGATAAAAGAGAAAATTTATTATGGAGGAACGGTGAGTGACTCTTTTGCTTAAAAATATTGATGATCAAAGTCTTGGGAAGTGGATGAGGGAACCTAGAACAAAGGAGGTGGGAGCATCTAATTGATAAGGTTGTAATATTCTATTATTTTTTGAATTAATATGAAAGGACTCAGTTATTCCCCAAATAATTCAATTTAATAATTGATAGAGTGTTAACTCTAATTTGTTTTGAATATCATGACATTTGTTGTTAGTAAAATGGAGAAATCATATTGTGGATGAATTTCTAGGTACCAACGAGAGAATGAATAGAATACAGCATTGAAGAGAAAAAGGCCAAGGGATTCTCCAAAGGGCTTTCCCAAATGACACGCTACAAGAGGTGATTTTCTCTCTTCTCCCCTTATCTAAAATACTTGAGGAAATTAGCCTGATATAGCTTTGGATATTTGTTAATTAATATTTTCATTGATGTGATAATGGAATTCAAAAACACATTAGAAAATGAAGGAGAGTTATCATATCTCTCTAGCTCTATTATTGATTCTCCCCTATCAATATGTTACATGAATTCCTTGTTTTTAGGTGTAGTGATTGAGTTAGAAGAGGATTTATTTATTTGATGTATTTGTGGGATATGAGTACTCTCTCATGGAAGGACCAACAATTCATTTCTTCTGAGTTTTCCCTATCCTTTGGAGATCGATATATTATTATGCAAATTACTACTCTTATCCTAGAAGAGGATCTATTCAAAGTTAATGTATACATGCATGCCTCCTATTGTTGTAATTGGGTGTGGATATTTAGGCCTTTCTTGGTCCACAATTCTTGGAGGATGTACTCTCTTCTTCATTACTCTCTTCTTGATTAGTGGCATGAGCTCAATACTACTATTATTTGATGATGGTTTTCTGTCGATGCAAAGATATAATGGATCACAAGATTGCATACTATGTGGTTTATTTAGGCTTGTTGCAGCCGCAACCATTCTCCCCAAATTTCTTAAAATTTTGGGCCCCTCCTCATGATTTAGCATTGTTCTTAAATCGTAGGATCTTGGAACTTATTGGTCGGGTTTTAATTTCGAATGATTGTGCAGACTGATTTTCAGCCGGTTTCAAGGGTTGCCTATGTTTGAATTTTGTGATTGATCGCAAATGTGAGTTTGGTTTACTAGCCAATGATAAGTCAGATCTTTTGTTCTTTGAGTCCACGGTTTCGGAAGTAAAATTGGTTTTTAACCTTTGATGATTTTCTTTTTTTGAACACTTAATTTTTCTGTTAAATTGGCTACTTTTGTCCTTCTCCCTTCTACCGTTGCGGCTCCCAAAGTGGCTTAGCGTCTGAAGCATAAAGAGCTCCGACTACCGATGCGTGTTGACCCTTTTCGTCGCGGACCCATAGTTTTTCTCTTCCACCGTTGCTGCTGGGAAAGTCATTTGGCTTCCAATGTGGTTACCCTTCTGATTTTTTATTGGGAATTTTCCTGCCTTTCTATCACTTGTCTGTAACCTATGTCTCTTCCATCATTGCGGCTGGAAAAGCCATTTAGCCTCCGATGTTAATATCCTCCGATTGCCGATTTAAAGTCTTCCTGCTTGTAGATTGGTCTACCCTTCCGATGTTGGCATTTTGAGCCGCCGCTGAGTTTCCCATTTGTTGCCATTGGTGATGTTTGTCGATCCTAGAGGTGGTCGAGGTAGTGGTGTCGGAGCTGAACAAGTGGTGCACCTGACCATTTCTTTTGGGTTGGTTGTTTCAGTTGGTATAATGTGCTGCTTTGTTTTATAACGCGGTCCCAATAAATGATACACTCTATTGAATCGCAGGTGGACTCAAAGGGCGTCTTCAGGATTGCGAGAAAGACAAGCTAAGGAAAAGACAAAATGGATGGTGACAAAGGCATAGACCTGAAATATCTATCCGTTACTAATCAGATCATGAACACATACAAAAAATAAGATGAGAAGATGAAGCGTTTTGAAGGAAGGGAAAAGTCAGACATTTGGGGGAGACTGAAACGATCTACTGTTTTATTTAAATACTTGAAAGTTAGAAGTTATAAGGGGGCTTTTTCCCTGGAAAACTTGTAAACCTTTTTTTTGTAAGAGGAACTATTTCATTTTACAAATTAGAAAGTGAAAATTTTACTGGTTGGAGGAAGTGCTATGTGGAATGGACCAATGCGTTTAATTGAGCAATGTTGAATGTGAACTATTTCATTTTCAGTTGTGTTTCATTAACTGTGAGAGCGTTCTAATTTCCTGAACCTATGTTCTTGTTTGAATGCTTTTCAGTATATTTGTGATATCTTTTCCACTATGAGTAATGGAGGCTGTTTATAGACAATTGGCTATCTGGTTGTTGAAATATCTTTAACTGTTCATGTGTATTGAAAGAAGTATCAGCTATATGTAACCTTTCATAATGCATGCACAAAATACATTACTCACCAATGAATGATATCTTGCTCGCTAGCGATAGGTTAGGTAGTTAGTTTTAATTTCTTGCTGTTTATGTGATTTAGATGCTTGTGAATGCTAAGACGAGAGGTAAGAACCTGCGCATCATGTTGTGACTGCTCCCTGCATCTTTATCATCCTGCATTGTTAATTAGGAACTTGCATCTCATACTTAAGTCAAAAAATACAAAAAACTCGGTGGACCGGGCCGTAACCGGTAAAACCCTTTGATTTGTTACTTTACCTACGGTAGCCAGACCGCAAACCGGACGGATTCCCTATACCAAACAGTCACGGGCTAGTTGGGAATGTTTACTGGGGAGAATCCCTTACTATTCTTTCTTGCGAATTTATGGGCCTCAATAGTTTTGGCGCTAGAAGGAGGGCCGCCAGTGCATGGCCGGCCGAGGAAACCCGTTTTCCTGAGATTATTCCACTGGTAATAGTTCTGAAAGCAGTGGACTTCATAATCCAATTCTGGAAGAAAGGAATAGAGAACATCTATATTCTTTTGGCAACGAAGCTGTTAATGACCTGAGAAGACACACCAGGGCATATGTAAAGAAGATTGGAGGATTGCCAATCATCCCTGAATTTCCCAGAAGAGAGTATAAAAAGAAAGATCGTCCTGTAGTGGAAGACTCAGTGCTGGTTGGGGATTGGGAAGAACTTGTAGAAACAGCCTTACAGGAAGTTGTGCTACCTTTGAATCAAGAAGGCCCATATACCCCTCACAGTTCTCCCGCTCATACTCCTATTGGCTCACCTCCTCACTCTCCACCTAGACTCATGGCAGGAGTAAATGCTAATCCACCACCTAACCCACCAAATCCACCACCCACTTGGAGAGCCAGATCACCGTTAAACCTGACACCTCCATTACACGACCTACCTCAAGCCTTTGACAAGATGTTTCCCAAGTTCAACCCAAATGAGAAAATACTAGTAGATGATTACCTACAAAGTTTTTACTTGGAAATTGAAGGATTAAGGGCCGGGGAGTATGAAGATGTAGTCTGCAGACTGTTCCCGCATACCCTTAACAGAGCTGCAGCATCATGGTACTTTGGGTTTCCTGCTAACTCTATCCCTGATTGGGATACCTTCGAAATAATTTTCAGAAGTAAGTATGCAACTTAGAAAACTCATGCAGCCCTCATGAAAGGGCTATGCGCCTTGAAGAAAGAAAGAAGGGAAAAGGTGCACAGTTTCACACAAAGGTTGCAGCCTATCTCAAAAAAAATTCTGAAACGGATAAACCTTCAGACAAAGTTCTGATTGAATATTATACTTCAGCTCTAGGCCTTGATTTATCCATGTTTGCCAAAGGTAGGGCCAAGCCTACTTTGACGGAGACCTATGAAGAGGAAGAAGTAGTGGAAGCTGAAAGAGAAAGTATTGAAGATTATCCAGAATAGTCAGGAGAGGAAGGTGCAAGAAGGAAAGCCTTATTGTTTACTAATCCTAAGGAAGAGAAATTGCCAGATTATGAAAATATGGAAAAAATGATGCAGAAGCTTTCCAACAAAATCATAGATTTGGAGAAAGAGAAGGAAACATAAAAGTTTTATAAGCCATATTATAAGAAAAGAGAGGATACCAATCAGTCTCAACCTCCTCCTCACAATACTGCATCTATGAATTTAACAGAGGTAGGCATGGACAATTTTTTCACTTTCCACCAATAGCCACACTCTGAAAAGAATTGTCCTCAATGGATAAATTCGATGACGTTGGTCATGAATCAGCTGTTGGATTCTAGATTAACAGAAGATGGAGATGAAGAGAGAAAAGGGAATACTACGTCAACAAAGGAACAAGAAGAGGAAACCATGGTTTTGTGGGATTCTGTTTTGTTATTTGATGCGGAAGAGGAAAAGAATCAGGGCTATAAGGACATCATGGAAACCAATGTGGCAACAAGGAGCCAAGGGCCAATTAAAGAAAACAGTCTCATTCTACCAAAGATCAAAAGGCTGCAAATAAATGTAAAGAAATTTCAAACTAAATCCTTAGTCGATAAGATTCCATAATTCACTATTACCAGCCAAGATCCTAGGCAAAAAGACACGCTGGCTAAGCCCAATGAAGAAAAGGTGACTGCTGATAAACCACACCTCATTGAGCCACATATGGATTATGATATTGTGGAGGACATAAAGAAAATAAAGGCAAACATTTCACTGTTTGAAATGTGTAAAGTACCACAGCAAAAGGAAATATTATTGAAAGCACTTGAAGCTTCGGATGAGGGGTTGCCCACTGATAATCAGCCTTAGGAAGAAGAAGAAATCGGTCAAACCAGTGGGAGGTAAGTCTAAAAGCGAACATCCGCCATTCCTCCTCACGTTTGAAATTTTCAATCATAATTTACATAACTGCTTGGTAGACTCAGGGGCATCGGTTAATGTCATGCCCATATCAGTCTGTAAAAGGATAAATGGGCAGCCCAAGCCATCTACTTGGAGAGTTGTTTAGTTGGACAGGACAGATGTAAATGTAATGGGTGAGATGGAAGATGTCCTAGTCCATTTGGCATCCAATGATAAAGTATGCTAGGTCATTAATATCGTGGTGGCTAATATACCATACACGTACGGTCTTGTCCTGAGTAGAGATTGGTCGACAAACTAAATGGATATTTTTCCTCGAATTGGTCGCATCTGTGGTTGTCATACAAAGGAATTCCGAACCAGATTAAGATTTTAAGAGAGCCTCACATGAAATACAATGTTACTCAACTGGAGGAGAAGAATGAACCAGTGGATTATGTATTGGGAAACTATTTTATTGAGTTGGAACCAGGAAATTACCAAGCAGAAGAAGCCAGTAACACATCAGACACTCAGCCTGATCTCCTTCGATTCTCACAGGCTGATGAGATTGACTGTAAAATAGTAGACTTAGTAGTAGGAATATATTCACACTCAATAGTTAGTGATTTTTGGACTTTGTTTTTTGATGGCTCTAAGACATTAGAGGGTTCAGGGGCTGGCTGTGTCCTGATCGACCCCTAGAAGAATAAACATTTTCTTTCATGTAGATTAGAGTTTGAGTGTATTAATAATACAGCTGAGTACGAAGCGCTGGTGCAGGGTTTGAGGAAAGTGATTGAATTAAAGGTAAGTAATCTAAAAGTTTTCGAGGATTCTGAAATTATTGGGAAACAAATCCGAAATCAAATACATTGTGTTTCTCCTCACTTGAAAGCTTACCAAAATGAGGTATGGGACCTTCTTAAATGTTTTATTGCATTCAATATTATTTCCATTCCAAGACTTAAAAATGCAGCAGCTGACTTGTTGGCCACATCAGCCTCTAGGCTCATACCCACTAATAATCGATGCTCTGTCGAATTGTTTTTCAGGCCCTCAGTACCAGATATGATCACCAACCTACGGGTGTTCGATGATGATCAGCAGATCATAGAATGCTTAACAAATGATGAGGTGTTCAAAGGGGCAATTATAGATGATGAAGAACATCAGGCTGACATGAAATATGACAATTTCATCCCTAAAGGAGTGAGAACATTGGAAAGAATGTTCGATTTAAATGAAAAGTTCAGAAGACCAGCCAACGTGAAGACTCACAGCTCATCTCTATAGTTTGAGCTAATAAATTTAGGGACTGAGGTGAGTCCTAAATTTGTGAATCTTGGCAAATGTTGTTCACCAGCAGAAAGAGACAAGTTCGTCAGTCTGTTTAAACAATATAAAGATGTTTTCACATGGACATACGAAGAGTTGAAAACATATGACACCAGCATCATCAAGCATATTATTCCCGTCAAAGCTAGCGTCAAGCTGTATCAGCAACCTTTGAGAAAAATGCATACAAAATTGGAACCGCTGATTCAGAGTGAAGTGAAGAATTATTGGATGCTAGAATCATTTTTAAGGTCAGACACTTGGAGTGGGTATCAAATCTGGTACCAGTGAGAAAAAAATATAGGGAAATCAGATTATGAGTGGATTTCAGAAATCTAAACCACGCTTCCAACAAAGATAACTATCTTGTGCCACCTATGGAGCAATTGCTGCAAATGGTCTCAGGTTCTGAAATTTTTTCGTTATTAGACGGTTTCTCTGGCTACAATCAAGTATTAGTAGCCGAAGAAGACAGATTGAAGACCATGTTCACGACCAAATGGGGAACCTTTTCCTACAGGAGAATGCCCTTTGGGCTTATAAATGCTGGAGCAACATTTCAGAGGGATATGGACATAGCTTTCCGCGGGTTGATTGGACGAAGTGCTGTAGTATACCTTAACGATATTACAATATTCTCAAAGAAAAGAGAAGAGCACGTGTTTCACTTAAGGAAAATTTTCGAACGCTGTCAGAAATATGGCATCTCACTCAATCCTAAGAAGTGTGTGTTCGTTGTCACAGAGGGCAAGTTGCTAGGTCACATAGTTTCGAAGAAAGGAATCTCTATAGATCCAGAAAGAATTAAGGCTATTGAACAAATCCCCTTGCCCCATAATAAAAAGGGTATGCAATCATTTATGGGAACGATAAACTTCGTGCGAAGATTTGTGCCTGATTTTGCTCAGATTGTCAAGCCATTGCAGCAGATGGTAAAGAAAAATGCACTATTCAAATGGACTGAAATTGAGAAGAGCGCATTCAACAAAATCAAAACTACTGTTGCACATGCACGCTCCCTGAAAAGCCTAGTGTAGCTAGGGTTTTCACCCTAGCTTGTGCTGATGAGCACCTACTAAGGAATCTGGAATCCTTAGTAGCAGTTCGATTAAACTAAAAATAAACTGGA
>LPNX010460731.1:0-22586 GCA_001517045.1 Pseudotsuga menziesii
TTAAACATTTCTGTAATACATATCCATAAAGAAAAATTTCATATAGTATTTTGAAAAACAACGCTACTTCTCCATAGTATTTTGAAAAAAAACAATAGCTACAAAAAAAGTAGGTAATATACAAATGCAATAGAAATATATATATATTAACATTTAAACATAGGTAATACATATCCATAAAGGGAAATTTGACATAGTATTTTGAAAAAAAAAATACCAACAAAAAAGTAGGTAATATAAAAAAGCAAGATTATATATATATATATATATATATTAATTTTGTTGTCTTGCATTTCTAATTTGGTCAATAATTTCTTCTTGTTGAGCTAAAGCTTCTCAAGCTCTCTCAAACTCTTCTCTTTTTCTGGTTGTATTTAGGACTAAATTGAATAATTGGGAAGATATGGAAATTTGAGTCCCAAAACCATTGGGCAAATTTGGTTGGATTCGTTGTGGTATTGTCATGCTTCTTTCAAGATGTAAAATTTGATGTGCATGAACAACAAAGTTTATTAGTTAAGGCAGTGCTTCATAGTTTAACTCTTTAGTATATTAATAATTCAAAGTTTAATATAGACACACCACTTATATAGTGAGTGCTTCATAGTTTAAGTCTTTAGTATATTAATAATTCAAAGTTTAATATAGACACACCACTTATATAGTGACAGAGCAAGACAATAAAGATGAAATGACTAAATTACTTAACTCATATAATTTCAAATGTTCAATTCGATACAACTAAAATGTAATTTTTATAATTTTGTATCTTATTACATAGTGTCGATGGTTTACAATGACCATGCAAATAGTAAAAAAAATTCTTTAATTTGAAGCGTCATTTACATTTAGGGTGATACTTTCAAGAGGGTGTAGTTGCAATGTGGTTTTTGAAAGTATAGTTTATATTTTATATTTTAAAGTTTTAAGTTTTCTTTCTATGATATGTTTTTATCAAAATTACATCAACAATTTATATGGTGGTCTCTACAATAGATTAACAGGATTGAGGAATACATGTCAACTTCAACAACTTTTCTAGTTCGTTTGTTGAATTATGTGAATCTATGTATAGAGACTGTTTATATTGACTTGTACCCCTAAATAACCGGAAAGATGTATCTCGTTAAATACCTGGAAATATAAGGAGGTCCAATATCCCCTTAAATACTTGGAAATATAAGGAGGTCCAATAGAATAACAAAACCTCTAATTGTAACCAAGTTCATCAATGAATCCTTTGAGGTTAATGAGCTTTGTTGCTTGTGCTATAGAGTCTAAGGTTTTGTAGAATTGTACATTTATTGGTACTACTTGGTTCCTTGGTATCTAAGAATGATCTCCCCAAGTGTTGTGTCAAACATGTATTATAGAAACAAAACAAATCCAGGATTCCATAAATGTCATCTCTAATTCATTCACCATTCATCATGATCAAAATAGCAGCGAAAAGAATGAAAATAATAGCCTGGAAATAAGTCATGCTGAGTATATTAGAAAGCAAAGCGAGCCATGCGCTTTTAACCTAGACGAAGGAGGTAATATCCACGATTCCATAGAGGAAAGGTCTTACAGCTTCAATGCACTGAATAATAAGGGTAATCATCAAATCGAGATAAAAGTAAAAAATAAAAAATAAAAAATCCTAACTATATAAAGATCAAGTACTGATATAATTTGGGCACAAATTTAAGTATGATTAAAGTTTTTCCATTAGTTTAGTTCATGCAGAAGCATAATTTTATGTTTTTCTGTAAACCTAACCAAACTTAAGTCCTCTTTAAGTATTCTTTAATCACACAAGTACAAAGCCTCCAAGAAAACCCTATTGCTAGCCGTTGAAGCTTCAAGAACATCCTAGGAGTTGAGAATACTTAAACCTTGGTTCTTCTTCTCTCTTAAATCAAAAAATCAAATGATTGGAAAATGATATTATTGATGTTTTTTAATAAATACATTTTACAATTTTTCTAAATAAATATGCATAATTCCTAATTCAAAATGCATAATACTTATAGACGATAATATAATCATATAAAGAATAAAAAAATAAAGTGATATATAATTTGAGAGAAGTTCAACTTTAATATATTGATCTTTCAAAGATCAAGATATTAAAGTTGAACTTCTATCAAATTATATATCACATTCCCTCTAGGTTGGAATGGACCATTTTCATGAAAATTCTTAATGAAATTCACAAGAAGCAGCTAGTCCATATGGAAGTAAATTAATCATGGATGATAATCACGACATGCACATTCAGAAATACAACAACAAGGAATTGTTCCAAGAGCAGCAATATCATTAGAGAAGCGAGCAACAGTCATTCAATGAATTGCAATAATATAGTGACCTCGTATTAAAAAAAGTTGGGTCAGGCCAAGCATACATATGTACCAGTCTACTAATGTTATCCATATAAAGAAACCACCTTCAAATTATTAAATATCAGAAACAAAATTTTTAAAGAGACCACCTTCAAATTATTAACTTACGTTGACACGCAAAAGCGAGACACAATTTCCAGGATCTTTACCGTTGGCAATATGCGCCATTTCCTGGACTAAACCTCGATTGGATAGAATATCCCACTATAACACTAAGCAAACCTTACAAATCTATGAAAAAATCAACAGATCCATCTAGACCAAGATTTGTATCACTCTTAAAAGAAGATAATATAGTTAGAATATCATCAATAGTAGCCTTCTCATAGATATCCCTATTGTCCTCCTTTTTTTCCAATGTTGGGAAAAATAAAGAAGATTACTGATATCTTCTTTATTAACACCTTTTGATTAAGGATAAATCCTCCCAAAATGTGCCACATTTAACACAACCAAACTACTAAAAAATATTACAATCTTTCCATCCTCATTCACCATACCCCAATTTCTGTTGTCATTTCTTATGTGACAAGAAGATTTGTGATAAAACTTTTTGTTTCTGTGACCTAGCTCCATCTAAGTTACCCTACTTTTCAACCTCCAATCTCGTTCTTTATCTCTTAAAAGTTTCATTTAATATTACAATATTTCCATCCTCATTCACCATACCCCAATTTGTGTTGTCATTTCTCATGTGACAAGAAGATTTGTGATAAAACTTTTTGTTCCCGTGACCTAGCTCCATCTAATTTAGGAGGTGGCTCGGCGGAATTATATTTCTATATCAATTATTGTGAGTACTGTCAATAAAATGCAATGAATCCAAAAAATAGTCCACCACAACGTTTGCATTTGCATATCCTTTGGATGATCTGAGGTGAACAGTACAATTTTATACAAACCTGTGGCACCCAATTTATGCAACAATACGTGGACCCCGAGGCTCTTCAACATGTAAAAAAAAGTCTCTAACACTACTACATTTCGACCAAAAATCCGACGGCCGTATTGTTGGATTTTCGACACTTCCCTGTCGCATGTACAACACTATGATTTTTTTTAAGCATCGGTGGTTTATCGTCGGTTATCCGACATCTTTCACATCCGTCGGTTAAGCGACACCTCAGTTTATTGTTGGTTAAATGTAAATCGTCGGTTATCCGACATATAATTCATAGTAAACTTTAAGTGTAAGCGTCGGTTAAGTGATAGTGGAGAAAACGTAAGGGTCAGCTAAGCGACAGCATGGCCATCGAAGAAAGCAATGAAAATGAAATTTTTTTTAAAAATAACCTTCGGTTAAGCGACGGATATAAAATGTAATCGTCGGTTAAGCGACAGAAGGGACATCGGTTAAGCGATGGTAGATAATTTTTTTTTTTAAATAACCTTCATGCCATCGGTTAAGCGACAGAAGGGATGTCGGTTAAGCGACGGATATAAAATGTAATTGTCAGTTAAGTGACCGAAGGGACGTCGGTTACGCGACGGTTATAAAATGCACTTGTCGGTTAAGCGACAGAAGGGACGTCGGTTAAGCGACGGTAGATAATTAAAAAAAAAAAATAACCTTCATGCCGTCGGTTAAGCGACGGACATAACTGTTTAAAAAAAAATACAAATGAATTCTCTGTATTGCATTGATTAAATGAGAGATGGAAGCCTTCTTATAAACACTTGCATAAACGAACCCTCCAATCATTGGATCTTCTTGGACATCTCACCCATAGATCCCTCACAGTTCCTAATGCCTATCAGAGGCATAGATCACACCAATCTCTAGAGATCTCTATGAATCACACCCACTAAAACTCTTCGACGGCATCTCCCTCTCATAGGTACTAATCTTCTCCATACACAAATAGGAAGACTTCAGTTGTACAACTCAGATACCATGTTAACTTTCCAGCACACAGTAAGCAGATCTGCACTCATAAAACAAAACCCTGCAGCTAGGAACCTGAAATTGATTAAAATTCAATCAAAACTGCAGATATAAGAGCGCTAGATCTACAAATACAAAAATCTGAAAAGAGGAGAACAAGATTATTCAGCAGCAATCAACCACACATAATTCCCTATCATATTGAAGAAAAGATTACAACTTCAACTAGCTAACACATTGGCCTGAAACTCAAACTCTCTAGCCAAGAGAGTGATTCATCCTCCTCTTTTATAGAACAAGAGAAGAGAGGTATAATGGATCTAGAGACATCTATAGAAGCACCTTCCTTGAAGGGGTCAAACCCTAACCCTAATGCACCTTAGATAGTGTGCCCTCATGCATGGATAAGTTTACTGGAATAGAACACCCACTTAGGTGAAGAGAATGCATACATGCATGCATCCTACTTACCTTGGGAACTGCACCCCCCCAAAATAGGCAAACTCTTCATGTAACACGCCTTACCAACATTGGAATCGGCACCCTTCCAATGTAGCTCATGCATGCAACTCCTTGCATTGGGATCTGCAGCTTCCTAATCTGGAACATGCATGCATGTTCCTCACCTTTGCCTACCAAAGACTAATGCGCCGTCATTAATGTGCCTTCCTCATCAACAGAAAAACAATTCTGCACAAGGACCTAGGCTAGAATTGATATACTGATTATGCTGCTGCTGAAGGAGAACAACTCTGAGAAACATGGAAACTAACAATTTACACTATATATATCCCCACAATTTATTATATTAAAATCTCAGCATGTATGGTAATACTTTGGAAAGAAAATATGTTGTCACTAAATTAGGAAGGGTCTCAAGTTTCAACCCATTTGAAGAGTCATATTGTCAATACACATTGTTGAAATTCTGCAGAGTAAGACAGTAAGCAACCCGAATAACATATAAATTAATAAATTACTGGTCCAAGGGTGCTAATATTGCACAAGGTATTGCTCAAATACCTCGGTTATATTACAATTTCTGGGACCAATTAACACAATCTTGCAGAGTTCCTCACTGCTAAAAAAGTTGACTAAATGCAATTGTATTTGATCATTCTTGTTGACAACTTATTCCACTCAAAAGTTTCATTTCCATGCAGGATGGGTCAATTATACACCAGCATGTTATTTTGGAACTGGTCCTTGGACTAAATGACAATTTTCTGTGTTGTTAATGGGGCTTATGTCTCTGCTTATTTCCTGTGTTGTGGAACTTTCAGCCAGTGAAGGCTCGCTACTGGTTGAACAACCAAGATTTACTTCCAAATGTTCCACTGGTGCCTTAACTACATTAGTGCGAATACCAATATCTGTTGCATATCTATTTAAACAATAAAGTCCAGCCATCACTGTAGCCACACGTGGACCACCGAAAAGGAGACCAAAGGGAGAGGAGAGAATAGCAGCAACAGGAACACCAATTATTGATAATGCTTGCCCACTTCTTCCTAGGCCACATTTTTCAATCGACAGCCCTATCTTGCAAAACATTGCAAAGTCCTCACAATTGTTCTCAAATATATCATAGTTTCCAAACCCATTTTGAAGGAGGTTCATTGCACGGTGAATCGTTGTTTCTGGGGGATCTGATTCTGCAAGAATGCATGTCCCTCCACGGGCTTTAGCAAGAAATAAAGCGTGACTAACACCATACTCATATCGATACAGATGCCCTCCAGCAAGAAAGCAATCTAAATAAGAAAGGGTCACTCCACTATTTTCCCTTTCAAAGCCACAGTCAAGACATATGAGAGATTGAGTTGGTGTTGAACTAGAGACAAGCACATCAAGAATGGTCCTAGTTTCGAGTTCTTGGCCTAGTCCTCTTGTAAAATGGACCAGTTGTTACCCTCAACATAAACCCCTGCATAAAAACACAGGAAACGCATAAAATTTGTGTTATGAACTAAATTGGAGAGACGTACAAAATCCATGTACACTGATTGCAAAACAGACAAACAAAGTCACTCAAAACATATATTGTGCTGGACAAGAATATAAACTTCACAACATGAAAATCAGCATCAAAGTTCAAAAGTCACAAAACTCGAGGCCTGATAAGGTTGATTAGATATTTATTTAAATACAAATGATATACAAATTTCAATGGGAAGTGACATTCATGTAAAGAGAAAAAATAAAGATTATGGACAACTAAACATAGCCCAAACATTTTAAGAAAAAAACCAAGTAGTATCTCCAACCTATGGTGAAAAGAAAGGAATCCTTGCTGTATCTTCCAAAAACAGACCCAAGGGGACCACAGGTATTTCCTAAAGGCTAATCCTCATAAGGGGCTGATAGTCCTCATTGTACTGAGTAACTAATCACGGCTATGCGTTAGCTTGGATATGAACAAGTGAACAAGAAATGCTAGTCAAAGTGGAAATGATTCTAGTTTAGACAAGGTGGAATTGATTCTAATTTCTCACCATATATATTTGGAGTCGTTCTGATTCCCACCCAATTCTGGGAGGAATCTGGAAATTCCAAAATACAGATCTGTGAAATGTGTTCTGCAATATTCTCATTTCTAGGCCTTGAATTGGTTGCTTGCTAGTTGTTGATTAATTCATGTAGTTTCAGAGACAGAAAGTTTGTTCTCTTATTGTACTCCATTTTAGTAATCAAACAAATAAGCTGCCTTGAGGCTAGTTCCACATAAAAGGGAGATCACCTTTTGAAGAAGTAAAGCAAGAGAGGGTTATGATAAAAATAGAAAGCCATACTTGCATACCATCGTTGCCTTCTTATTGAATAGTTTTTGAATATTATCGTTCCTCCATGACAGTAATACCAGAAGAGGACAAAAATAGGAACAACTATTGAATATCTATCACCATACCTCTATCCCCAAGACTGTTAAGTGCTCTATGTTACCCCCCATATTGCATGGGTGTCCAATGGTAAACTTTATTACAAATTCAGTGAAGATGACAGGTTTATGAGTCCATGAATAGCCTAGGCTCCTTGATAGTATACTTCATGGGATGAATCAGATCATTCCAGGCAGCTTCACTGAGGGTTACCTAATTTCTGGGCACTGTTAAGGGTTTTGATGATGAATACACAGGTCATTTCCTCATGAACACCCTAGTGTTTTGACTTGGTTTGCCACCTGCAAACATCTTTGAAGATTGTTTTCTTTTCCAAGATTACTGTACTTGCACAGACAGCTATTTTAAATCACATGTCTATTTTAAATCCCAATACAAAATCATTGGCTGGCCCTCATAAGCAAGGGTCAATTACCATACCGCCTCTGTCAAAGCTTATTGACGAAAGACATAATATTTGCCCAAGTGTAATTGGCTTTGAGATTTGTATATATATAAACTCGTTCTAACGGATGGAGAACACCAACAGTATGAGAGATGTATTGAAAACTTGGCAGTGTTGTGATTGAAAATTGCTTTCATGCTTGTACACTACAGGAGCTACACATGCACACTGGCTTACACAAACTTTCACGTCTGTGCCCAACTTGTAAGCATTTGAATATGTGATAGTGTATGTGAAAAAGAGCAAGCAGAAATCAATCAAAGTCAAGAAATAGATATTTGACTATCATAAATAGCACCATGCGAAATCTTGCATTTTATGCATTTAACCAGTACTCTGCTAACATAATGGATGGAATGTCTGAAAAACTTAACAGACGTGAAATTTGTAACCAATTGAGAGTGAACAGTCGTGTTTCAATAGACGTAACTTTTGTAGCACAAGTGCCAGCACTAACCAACATTTTTTATAACCATAACAGAGGAATCACAGATTATCATTGTTCTACAACCATGCTAGCAACTAATTTTAAAGATGTAGCACCACAAAATCCATAAAATATCATAGAACTCAGTCTTAGTAAGTAGAATAAAAGCTTTATTGAGGAGATATGGTTGCTAACTCAAGCTCGTATTATCCTACCTGCTTATGGCTCAACTCAGTTTCCTAAGCTATACTTGTAAAAAAACCCGAAACCCTTCACTACCATTCTTGTTGCAACACTATTCTCATTGTACACTCCTATAAATAGGTAAAGCGCTACAGGAAACCACCAAGCATATTCTTGTTTTAAATCTCTAGACAATATCATTAATTTCCCCTAAACAAGGGTCAATTACCATAAGCCGTTGTCAAAACATATTTACAAAATACATATAATATTCTTATTTTAAATCTCTAGAAAAAATCATCGATTCTCCCTAAACAAGGGTCAATTACCATAAGCCGCTGTCAAAACATATTCACAAATTACATATGATTTGCTCCATGGTGGCTGGCTTTGAGATTTGTCTTATAGAAATTTTGTTCTAGATGGATTTGAGATTTGTCTTCTTGGAGATTTGTCTTGGCAATGGTGTCCATCTGCTTGGGGTCCCGCCAATCTAATTGGCTGTTATGCTCATTCGTTGATGTCATTGAAAATTGTTTTCTAAACATCTGAAAATTGTTTTCATGTTTATATGTTGCAGGAACTACATAAAATCCATATATTGTATCTAGTTTATGTTGTATAAAATTCATGTAATGGTCACTCTACAATCATGTGATGTATATCAAAAGAAGCATCACATATCTGTTGGCATTATCCAATGGCATTGTTACTTTTTCAAGGAGAAACAGTAACACTCAATGGATGGGCTGTAATGCTCTGTCCTGTGAAGAATATGCAGTCAAAATTTTAGTGAACAAACCAGCTGAAACTAGTGTTTCTTCCTGTGTTTCGAAGCTGTGAAGATAGGTGAGCAGCGCTCAGGAATTTGTTGTCAATATTGCGAGAGAAAAGGCATGTTGCATTAAGTTAATTTCTGTGAATATATTCCTTGCCTGGGCCCGAGTCACAGCAGCAAAGGTGCACAGGGTTTCAAGGTCGATGTACATGCAAAGGATAGAAGCACTTGTTATGGTGTTCATAAACAACATGTGCAGAACACTTCTTATATATGGATAGACTCTATAGTATATTGCAAAAGAAGGCGGCACATTGGCTAGTGTAGCATGCAAAAGGAGCGCAGTCAAAACATAAACCTTGTCTTTTACCCATCTTTAAACAAACCATGCAGAAGTTGAGTTTAAGTTCTAGTTTTAGGTTCTGAGCACTTAAAACATCAGTTAGTGTTGAGTTAGCAGCCAATTTCAGTGGGCATTTAACACTTTCAGTTAGCATCCACCAGATCTATAATGATACTGAGAATTTAGTTTTTTTGTGGGGAAGCAAGTTTACTTATTTCTGTTGACAGCAACAGTGTTCAATACCGACCTATCCAAAATAGGAAAATCATGCATAAAGGTATTCAATAGGACCTATGTGCACAGCACACAATATTTAAATTTAAATTTAATATTTAGATATCCACTGACAGAAAATGGCCAATGGGACTGGCAAAAAGTACATGAATCCAATTTTACAGGAGAAAAGTACAGACCTGCCTGCGGCAGCATACTGAATCACATTAAAAATAAAAACTAGGAAAAATGACTCTGGAACCAACTTTTTAGCAGGATCAACAATGATAATTAAACAAAATAGTGACTCAATATTCCACAATGAATAACTTTCCTTTTCTTCTAGTAGGAAACTTACAAGGATGCATTTTCCAACTTTTTTGGTGGAAAATCTTTGAAAAGCATGGCAACTGCAACAAGATATCTGCTGCTAGTCCTTGTCATGCTTTCTTCTGGGAATGAAAGAATGATAGGGTATAGCCAATCAGTGGAGTCTTGTGCAATGGCCAATAAAAAGTAACACAGTGTCGCCACATCATGTTTGTGCTAGGACTGTGGGAATAATATCTGTCACATGATCTAAATTGCACGACATAGAATTTTATAGATTTAGTGCCAGCATGGCTTCAATGAGATCAAAGATAGTTGAAGATAGCTTCAAACATAAAGAACATTACAAATGCCAATAACATCAACTTTTTGCACAATAAAAATAGTGACATAAGAAGCCTGTTTTCAGTGATGTGCAAACTTTACTGCAGATCAGTTGAAGACTCTAAGGTTGTACTTGTACCTAAAACCTGCCAAAATGAGCGATAGGAGAGTGCATAAGTCATCGCCAAAGAATAGTAAAGAGAAACTCAAGCTAAAAGAATAAGAAGAAAACCCCACATATCATAGGGATCCGGCTATAAATACAGTCTCAAATTAGTAGATTCTAGAGAATTCAAAGGATTCTAGAAAACATTAAAGTTTCTTATATAATCCAAAGTTATTCACTGGGTATTGACATATGGCATAAACATCGGCAGCAGTTACCAGAGAGCACAATGAGAAACTACTATGTCAAACACCTTCACTAGAGAAATAGCCTAAGCAAAACTGAAGAAACTGACTAGACTCTACATGGTTCTCCTTCATTCTTCCAACAACTCTGACTAAACTGCAATCATCTTCAAGGTATGAAATGCACAGAAAACCAAGTAGAAATGTACTTTATCCCACTTCATGAAAGGATAAGCATACCTTCCACATCAGCATTTGATGCTTTTGCACTCAGCTGTTGAATAATACGAGGTACCGCATCTTCCCTTGTCACCCCTCCTGCAGCATCCAGGTCAGCAACAACATCCCAATTAGGTGTTGGTATTCCACCACTAGCACTTAAACCCTGAGAACCATTATCTGACAAAATCCTGGCTAAGTAGTAGTATATATAGCGCAAAACACTTCTGTCTTCACATTGTTGATGAAGCTGCATATTTACAAATGTAACACCCATCATAAGAGCAGAAGTATATAAATGACATGTCTATTATAAGAATTTTACTATCCAAATGAATATCTGGCATCACATTTTTATGCATATGACATTAGAAATTGTTTAGAAGGAAAGATCAAAATCACTACATTATCCTCTCTGCTAATTAAAAAGCTAAAAAGATTATCACTTGAAATATGGTAAAAAATGCAAGGCAATTTCAAGTCACATAGCATATACAAATTTGAAACAAAAACTCAATTAAGCTTGTGGGATTTACATATTACAAGCAAAGGTTCAGGAATATGTAGACAAATAAATAGTGAACAGTTACATACCATCAGTAGAGATGGAGCCAATGAAGGATCAATTGAATTATACACAGCAAGTTTGGGAAATACTTGATGTACTAGCTGCTTTTGGGAGCTTTTCTTAACCTTCTATTGCACCATTCAAAGTAGAAGCCAAGAAGGCATGGATTTTACATGATATATTCTTATGGTTTATTGATGATAGTCTAGTTTCCATAGCCTTTTTTGATGGCTATGAAAGGACATGATTATGGGATTCAGTGCAATTACTTGCACTTGTGCTTTGTGGCAACATTCTATTTTGTGCACGACTGATATAATGAGAGAAAGATGAATACAATGCTATCAGGGTTGGAATTTCAAGAGGTCTCACAATATATGGCTCCAAGAGGTCTCACAATATATGGCTCATTGTTCGATCCTGGAACTTTACACAGTGATCTCACAAAACGCGAATCTTTGTCCCGTCCTGGGATATGGGCTATCACACAATGATATCACAATGTGACTCATTATCTTGTGACTCATTATCTCATCTTGAGATTTACAAATGCTCCATCTTGGGACTACAAACCATCCTCTTGCTTGCTTTCCATCTCGTCAAGGATATTACAAAAGAATCTCCAATGCCTCTCATCAAAAGAGCCTCCCAAAATTCCCCTGCTTCAAACTCTCTTAACAAAGTGTTTAAATAATTCTTCATGGTTAAAACTTAAAACTACAAACTAAGGAGAGCACAAGAAGCCCCAAAAAAATCCTAGAATGAACACATAAATGCCTTCTTCCTCTGCTATAGGCAGTGAAATGTAAAGTTTGATGCATACCTCTATCATCATAAGTTATTACATTATCACATGTGTACAAAACTATCACATCACTGACTCAGATTGGAAGGTTGCATTATACCAAGCACTCTCCTGTATTGACAACTTTCAATGTATTTTCACATAACCTCAATTTTTGTACATTTTCATATCTTCAGGTCACCCTTTGTGGGTCTTTCAGTTCATCGAGTCTTCATACCTACAAGCTTATGTCTGCTTAGTCTTGCTGTAGTACCCGAGTTTATTTTTACCTATTCTATGTGACTTCTCCAAGACTACATGAAGAAAAATCAGTAAATAATCCAACTCCTTTGTAGCTACACCTACATGAATTCCCATTTGTCATTTACAAGTAGAACGACTTGTTAGAAAATGAAATTTTTGAAGCAGGATTCTATGGGTGTTTGCATTATTATGAATGCTCCCAAAAACTAGGTACTATTGTTTCCTGTATGTTTTACAGCAATGGTATTATATGTTTGCTCCATTAAAGCATCCCTAAACCCTAAACCCCACTCATACTCTATAATAAGACTGTTTCCCCTATTTCAGAATTCAAAAATTGGGAGTGCAGATGCATTCATCCATCATCTACAGACTGCATGCAACTCAATAAAGCTTCCTTGATCTACAGATTGATTCGTCCTCTAGTTAAGATTCCCTGGTCTTATCAGTCTTCTTATAGAATATGTGGTGGAAGCCTTGTGAAATTATAACTCACTGAAGGTTCACTCAGAAAATATTTTTCTTCTCAGATATGAATCAAAGATGGAGGGATCAAGAACAAGAAGATTGCCTTGTTTGTGGGGAGAATGAAGCTGGCGTTGAACATATTTTTTGGGTTGCAACTGGACCTGAATGTTATGGGACAAGTACCTTGGAGCTTTCAATATAGAAAATTGGCCAACTGAAACTATCCAAAAAAATATGTTTTATGGTGATTTCTTATGCTCCCAAATCTACATAAATGTTGAAAGACAAGCTTGGGAGGGTCAATCAATTCAAGAGCCTAATTCAATTCTCTTGCAAGAGTCGAAACCATAATTTATAAATTTGGTAGAGTAGAAAAAAATATTATTTGATCAATCAGTCTCAGTTCTAGACAAGCATGGGGAACAAGTGGGATACAAGGTTGTGAGCAATATTAAGTATGTGACCTTGTTAGAGAAATTCACTCAAGGCCTTTGATCCCTCTTGAATACTAGGTTGAAAATTGCTCTAAAACTCAGCTTTTGAAGCCATTTGTGGATGGAAGCAGCACTAAAAAGTCATAAAATTACCCTAAATCAATTCTGGGAAGTAAGCTCTTTCAAGTTTGGATGTGTTCTTGGCAGCGGTGAAAATAGATAGATAGCGAAGGAAAAGAGCTTCAAGTGGGATGAGATGTTGCTTGTTAAAAAAAAGATAGATAGCTAAGGAAAAGAGAAATTTTGCTCTGCTAGGGTTTTCCTAATCAATCCACGACAATGCTCTCTGTTATCCCCTTGTTTTGCAAAGGATTTACACCCAGATCTTCCAGGAAAGCCTTGGGGTGACTTGGGCACAAAAGAGGCAACCTGGGTTAATTTTCTTGGCTGAGAATGAATACTAGGTTGAAAATTGCTCTAAAACTCAGCTTTTGAAGCCATTTGTGGATGGAAGCACCACTAAACAGTCATAAAATTACCCTAAATCAATTCTGGGAAGTAAGCTCTTTCAAGTTTGGATGTGTTCTTGGCAGCGATGAAAAAAACATTGCAAATTACTTATATACCACTGTTGCAGACCCATCGTTTCCTTCAACACTTCCTTTAAAATAAACTTGCAGAGTAACTTATGCACTTTGACTCGGATCTCTATGGAACAAGATCTTTCTAGAAAAAATATACAAATGTCCTAGAAGATATGATCACACAACTAGGTTGACCAACTTTGTCACCCATGAATATTTGACAGTATTGTCATGTTGGAGGCTATTTTTCAACAAGGTAGCAATGCTTATCAAGTCACTTTCCAAAATCTTTTGTTAAACATATGAAATGCAAAACCTGCATTCGAGGTGGAAGCTCCTCATGTGAAGACAGATTCCTTTATGTTTTGTGAAGAACAATACACATTTTAAACATCAATGCATTTATACAACTAACAGTTTGGCCACATTGCATGGTAAAAATATGAATCTGTTAAACATACACAGCAATTTGGATACAAATAATCTTAATCTTAACCTTAACCTTAATCTTAATCTTAATCTTAACCTTAACTTAATCTTAACTGGATACAAATACCTTAGCTTGGCAAAGCTTGGTCAATGCCTCAACATGTGGACTTTGAAGATCTTCCAAACCAGAAATCTCCAGCCCATCAAGATTCTCACTCTACAGTATAAAGAAAATGCATGTCTATAGTTAGCTGGAAGAAAGAAACAACGTATTTGGTCATAAGAAAGAAACATTGTAATAATGCATGCATTTTACCTTATTGAGCTCCTCTCTGTTTCAAGAATAGTTTAATATTCTCTACTAAACAGGTCCAACCACGTGAAGGTGGAAGCTCATATGGCCCCTCCCCCCCCTCACATCACTCTCAATTCCCCATACCCAATGCATGTGCTTGGAAATAAATGATATTTTGTGTGAACATCATGAGTTTCTTGTCTTAAAGGAATTACGTGCATTTGATCATTAATTAGTTTATAGCATTCATTAATTAACTCATTCATTCATTCATACATAGAAAAAAAATTAGTTGAAGACATTACTCCATAATATCAAAAATAATATCCGAGGACAATGCATAAAAAAATAATGTAATAGTGTACTTGTTACAATCACTACTTTTTTTGGTGCTTTTTTCTCTCCACATATTCTCTAAGTGTGACATCCTCTTCTACCAATTGTGTTTTGTTTCCTATGCCCTCTGTAGCTGTGTGTGATCGTGTTTGTCGACGGGTCGTGTGCTCACGACGTGTATGTGGCTGCTGTAAGGTGCCAGGATGTACTGGAAAAATGAAGAAATATTAATTACTTAACGTGTTTTTATTATTATCATTGTAAGTCCTTCATTAAGAAAAAAACATTAGAGCGGTGCTTTGTACCTGGCAACTCATGGGTGACATGAATTTCATGCCTTTGATATTCTGATGCTGCCTCAAGTTGCACATGAAGACCCTCTGCATTAAAACATCAACACTTACAACAATATAGTATTTGCAATTTAATATTTGAGACTTTAATCCATACTAGTTTTTTTAACACAGGAATATTTATTACCTGGATTTCGATCAACATGAACTCCAATATATCTTTCTCCTCCATCCTCCGCATTTTCTCTACTTTCGTTGTGCGGCTTAACACAAAGAGACTCAATATTTGATGTACTAGTTTATTAATGAATATTTAACACAGTGAATCAATCTTATATAGAATTTTTTAATTGTAGTTACCTGTTCGCAGGATGGATCACTGGAAGACTTTGCTTGGCTACCACTGCTACTTCTTCGATGTTCAACAACACCTAAAAACCCGCGTTGGTAGCCGATCCTCATGTCTTCCTCCGTTGGCAAATCATGGAATCTTTGAGCGTGTAATTTTCAATTAGATCATCATTGTTGTTGTTATATCATCATGAAACAATTTTAAATGCAATCTATAATTTCTATACAATAAAATAATTATTGATCATACTTACGATTCGTGCTTGCAGGTTGGAATATCCACCAGGGCCAAGCTTGTGTTTCCCATGTTTTTCTATTCTTGCTTGGGTGGCCTTCGACGTATCTGGTAGCTTATAAAAGTAAATTTAAATACGTTAAACATTGCAAATAAATGGAAAATAAAGTGTAATAAACATATAATTGCATTGCCGAAAGTATTGCATACCTTCTAGCTGACTTGGGTACTGGATTTCCCGCTATTTTCGTAGCTTTCTCCCTTGCATCATCCAGCAAGCCTTTCCACTCCCTTGTTGGAATCATCAGAGGCGCTCATACTTTGGATTAATTGCTAAGTTGTTCCGATATCCCTCCCATACATAATGTACAAATGTTGGCCATATTTTTCGAGAACCTTTATTTTGGTTGAAGGTTTCGGCACCAAAAAACCCAACCAAGCGAACAATAAGCTCATATTTCAAAACTTTACTCTGTCGGTTCCACCATGTGTGGATAGTGGGCCCAAACAGCTCTAAATACCAATCATTAAGGTGTTTATAAAAGACATCATTTCCTACAAAAACGAGTATGTGTTAATTAGTGTAAAATGAATGATGCATAATTACATTCCAATAAAATTATAATATATAGTTAAAACATTTTGTCAATAGTACCTGGAATCTTCTCCATCTTGTAGGGAATGAGATCTTCTTCCACCAAAAACGTAGTCTCAAATGTTCCCATGCTAGTGACACGGAAATATCCAGGAAATACTGGGACAGCAGCATCAAAGTCATGCTCTTCTCCATGTACCGGCCCCTGATCCTCGCCAGCACTCTCATGCCCCTGATCCTCGTCGACACTCTCATGTTCTGTCTGGGGTGTCTCATTTTGTGTTTCCGACTGGCCAGACATCAACGATACATGATCAGTGGCGAAGGGGGTGTCATGCTCAATGGTATCAGCATGCCTCTCACTGAGGAAAAAATATTCCTGTAGAAACAAATAATATTTTAGTTACTCGTATACGAATAGGAAAAAAAATTGCATTTGGAATAGACTTATAACTAAAGAGTTTGCATCTTGCATCCAAGCGCTTTACTTTAAGCAACACACGATCTATATTTGCTTGAGTCTCATCCTACGTCCTTTGCGGATCCGATATAAGCAGATTGACGACCTCCTGATTTAATTTTGTTTTTGCTTTTTGAACTGCATCCCAGATATTCTTTGAATTCTTGAGGTCAACATCGTCAAGAATGTGCCCCAAATCCATATCCTTTGGATCCGTCTATAGATAAGTATCATCCGACATAAAAATAGAAAACATTAATATCAATTTGAAATCATTAATATAATTAGATAACATAAATATGTATAAATACAGTTTCTGAAATTGACAACGTGCTATATACCTTCTCATGACCCGATGAGTGTGGCGTGCTAACATCCGTCGACATATCATATGTCATGGAGCTCTTGCCTCGACCCTCAGCCTACAAACAAAATATTGACCACGTTGATATCATAATTAAACAAATGTACTTTCTAAAGAAGCAGGTAAGTAAAAATGTGGTATATATACTTGTTGCCTGTAGGGGGGTGTCGGCCTCCCAGGCTCCATTAGGGACTTTCCCCGATCAGCTGACTGCAACAAAGTAATTAAAAACATTAATTTCGAACTGAAACCAATACACGAGGAAAATCTTATTTAAAAACATATTTAAATATTGACCACGTTGATATCATAATTAAACAAATGTACTTTCTAAAGAAGCAGGTAAGTAAAAATGTGGTATATATACATGTCGCCTGTAGGGGGGTGTCGGCCTCCCAGGCTCCCTTGGGGACTTTCCCCGATCAGCTGACTGCAACAAAGCAATTAAAAACATTAATTTCGAACCGAAACCAATACACGGGGAAAATCTTATTTAAAAACATATTTAAATATTGACCACGTTGATATCATAATTAAACAAATGTACTTTCTAAAGAAGCAGGTAAGTAAAAATGTGTTATATATACCTGTCGCCTGTAGGGGGTGTCGGCCTCTCAGGTTCCATTAGGGACTTTCCTCGATCAGCTGACTGCAACAAAAAGTAATTAAAAACATTAATTTCGAACTGAAACCAATACATGGGGAACTTACCTAAGAGATGGCGCATTCCATGGGTTGGTGAACTTTTATAAGAGAATCATTAGAAATTTTGGTGGTGTAAGTGCACCCTTGACTGATTGCACAAGAGGGAAAGTCTTTACTTGGACAAATGCAGCTGCTGTGAGTTTTGAATAGCTCGAAAGGAGGGTTATGGAAGCGCCAACTCTTACCATGCCAGACTTTGAGAAACTCTTTATAGTTGAGTGTGATGCTTTATGGGTAGCTATTGGAGGAGTATTACGCCAAGACGGTAAACCTGTGGCCTTTTTCAGGGAGAAATTAAACAAAGCTAGAAAGAAGTATACCATTTATAATATGAAATTATCTGCATTGTTACAAGCCTTAAAATATTGGAGGCATTATCTGCTACATAAGGAATTCTTTTTGATGATGGATAATCAAGCCTTGAACTACATAAATTTCCAAGTGAGCTGTCCCACAAACGTGCCAAATGGGCTTCATTTTTGCAAGCATACACATTTGTTTTGCAGCATGGAAGTGGTAAAATCATTGTAGTGGCTGATGCCTAGTAGAAAGTGTGTCTGCTGGCCATTGTAATGAGTGATGAACTGGTTGGCTTTGAAGCAATGAAGAGTGAATATGCCAATGATTCATATTTTGGCAGCATTGATGCAATTCCAAGTATACAATACCATGCTGGCTTGTATTCAATTGAAGACTTTTTATTAATAGATGTATTTTTATTTAAGGGTTCTTAGCTCATTATTCCCCTATAAGGACCACTTGAAGCTTGGCCATTTTCTTTGGGCAACCCAAGCTCAAGCTGAGACTAATATGGATGTCAAAGAGAAAAAAATGGACAATACTGGTCTGGAAAGAAGAATTGATGAGCCTCATAGAAGGTGTGGCTGAGGCAATGGCAGTAGTTATTTGAGTAGCTGCAACATCTGGGCATTCCACCATTCATAAGCTCAGATAGCAATCAGAACCTAGGCAATGAAGACCAAGGCTATTTGTAAAAAGGGCGATAAGTCCCTGTTCTGTCTGTTGGTTGCTTTTTATGTACTTAGGTTAATACATGGTTTGAACAATGATAAATATTTTTGTTAGTCTCGTTTCTTGTTTTGCCATTAAGATGGGGACAAACAGTTTCTATTTTGTACTGTTACTTCTGTTAATATAATACTTTTTACCAGCCATAAAAGGGACTCTGGTTGAGATTTCATTATATATGTTAATATGAGAGCATCACTTGAGTCTTTCTACTCACGGAGTTCACTGTCACAAAATAATTGCATTGGTTGACTTGTCAACCAAGCAAAATTAGTTGTCTTGACAATGGCTTCTTTCGAAAATTTGAGACATAACCTTTGACTGAGTTAAATAGTAATGTTCGATCTTATAGTGACATAACCAAAGTGACAAAAGCGTGATGAAACCGTCATCTGACCAACACAAAACATCACATATGGCAACAGTAGGTAACAGTCCAACACCAAGAGATGGAGCAGGCTATTTGTGTTTCCATCCTTGATGCTCATGCGCTGCCTGACTAAATTGACGGTGAGAGTGTCCCTATTTGGCCGGGACTAAGCCGAGAAGGTGGGAAAGTTAGCTGCAGGGGGCTTCCTACTCAGAGTGCACAGTGCATGATGTCAATAGTGTAGAAGCTGCATCAGATGGGTTATTTCCATCTCCACCTTGTGGGCCTGAACCTGAATTTGTAAGCGGAGGTCAAGAAGTCGCGTTTATTATTTTCCTATTTTTCTTTCTTTATTTTATTTGAAAAAATGCGTCTTATATATTCTTGGTGCCCAAAAAAAGACCACTTCAATCCAGACAAATTAATGAACCAGGCTGCAATTATCCAGACTATCTCTTCCTGAATAGGCAAGGACTCAGGAGTGCCAACATATCTCTTAGCCCATATTTCAAGAGAATCTGTATGCTTATGGAAAATTCCAAGTCTGGGTGATACCTAAACTACGAATCATAATCTAAATGTTGCAGTCTCTCCCATATGAAAAGGGGAAGCATCCCCATTTACAGTAGCTCAACATCTATTTTTCCATAAATTGTAGATTCAGACCAACCTTATGGTGTTTTTCGTATTCCTCTGTCTGGTCATCCACTTGTCTCCCAGAATGTCTTTTTTCCAATGAAGAGGGCTGACAAAAATAATGTTCTACTCAAAGTCATCCCATTCCTCCGGAATTCAGTACAAATAGTTGCCTATGTCTCAAAGTCATCCCAACATCCTGAGAAGTTCGTCTCAAAGTTTGGTCTGATTCATCTTACAGGTCAGCTGACAGGCTTGCCGGAAATTGTCACACAGGTTGGCTAATAAGTTACCCTGAATTTATCTTATAGGTTGGCTCACAGCTTGGTCTGAAGTCTGAACTTAACCTACAGCTTGTCTAACAAGATGGCCTAGATTCAATCTACAGGTCAGGACACTGGTCAGCCCAAATTTGTCCAACTGACTGGTTTCTTCATCTTCTTCCTTGAAGCTAACCGAAACTACATTTTCTTTCATAGATTCTTATTAGTTTTCAGCGTTTTTACTGTGTTGTGGAAACTTTTTTCTTTGAAAGTGCTTCTTTTAAACTCAGGAGAAGCATTGCAACTGGGACGAAGAAGTAGGGCACCACAAATGGCCTGTTTACATGGGCGAATAGTCCTTGAAGGGCAAACTATTGAACCCAAGCACTTTTGTTCAGCTAAGCTGCTGCAATAGTGGGGGCACTCTTCCAGAAAAATCACCTAGGACTTGTACCTGGGCCCAACTGTTTATTTGTGTATCCATGGGAATTGAACCTTAGTGGGTGGCCTGACAATATGGAAGCTTCTTTTTATATAGTCCATTTTTCTGGTGTAATTCATATTCAGCATACTGCTAATTGTGGCTACAAGCACATATAGTCATGTTGTTAGTACTAAATATATGTATATAACGCGATAGGGAAAGCTTATGCTACCTGAAGCTTACCTCCTTACTACTGGTTTATTATTTTAAATATGTTTGGGAAACTAGAAATCTCCAAAAACATCCAGTAAACTTGCAGATTTCATTCTAGGAACGAGATAAGATTTTTGGTAAATAATAAATTAGTTAATCTCAGTTGGCATTGAAGTCTGAACCTAGGGTCATTATAGAGCACGAACAAATAATCACTACCAGCTTGGACTTTTTTATTATAGATGCAAATAGACTTTCAAAGACTTGAAAGGAAGCAACTTCTGAAATCTCCATTTCATTCTTTGTTCAACACATAACTCCCTTGGTTTTGGGTATTAATTTTGTTTAGTCCTTAAGACAAGTGATCTTGCATCAAGACAATTTCTAATTTATACTGCTTAAACACAAATTCATTATACTGCTTAAATCCTATAGAGTGTTTTCCAGCCATACCTTAAAGGGAGAATGATCCAGCAAACACTCGTAGATTCAATGGCTTCAAAATTACCCAAAATCCTTGTATCATCTCCTCTATGGCCCCTCTCCTCTACTACCCCTCTCCTCTATGACCCCTCTCCTCTGCATATTCGGGCTTCAAACCCTTGCTCCAAATTCGGGCATTGAGCATGCAGGTGATCAACAATTGCAAACTGTGTGAGTGCAGGAGGGAAGGAAGAATGAATTTCACATATTTCTAACCAAACCCGTACCCACACCCAGGAAAATATCGTTGCAGAGGACAATGGGGAAAGATAAATATCGTTGTATCGTCTCCTCTATGGCCCCTCTCCTCTACTACTCCTCTCCTCTATGACCCCTTTCCTCTGCGTAGTCGGGCTTCAAACCCTTGCTCCAACTTCGGGCATTGAGCGTGTAGGTGATCAACAATTGCAAACTGTGTGAGTGTGGGAGGGAAGGAAGAATGAATTTCACATAGAGGTGGTCCTAAAACCCAAATAATATTTATTTTGGTGCTATGGAAAATAATATATGGTACAAAGTTATATCTATACTAAGTTTTTATAATATTATACTGTTAATGCATTGACGTTAATTTTAAAATACCTTGAGTTAATGTGTACAACATAAAAATCCTTGAGTTAAAAAAAACCACTTTCACCATTATATTTCTAAATTAGGACCCCATTCTTCTTCAAATGGAGGATGTTAGATCAATTGATGTTAGTAAACTATTGCAATAAAAGTACTATATGAGGTGATATATCCTTACAGATCAATATTACATTGTATTTAAGCTAAGTTATGCTCTCAATCCCAAATTAGTTACTACACATTTAGTATTAGGGTACACATATGACCCTAATATGAACCAGATATATGATACTAAGCCCCATTTTAGACAAAAAAGGTTATAGGGAACATATCGTCGTCATCATAATCATCATCAATCTTGACTTAGTGAACAATGAAGGGAATTTGACACTTTACAAAATGATAAGCAACACTTTCTAAAATTGTATAAATATGCCACCATAATTGTATTGATAAAGGAATTTAGACTAGATACCTTGTATCAAATGTATTATAACGAGAGCATGATAACATATTTAGTGGATATACATGGTAGCTTCATGGAAAACACTATTAGTAACGTAAAATTGGACAATTGGACTAGTCATAGATTACCATATGACAAGTTGGGCCTATTATTTACAAAAGATGGAAATGAAGCAAATT
>LPNX010460731.1:24904-36673 GCA_001517045.1 Pseudotsuga menziesii
AAAACATGATGTATTGTAATATACCAATATATATACCAGAAATATAATTACCTTAATGAAGATATGCAAATCATGCGTTTTTACCCCGCCAAAATCACCTTTCCTTGTTAAGATATTCTTTAAGTTCAAACAAAATCCTGTGGGAAATTTCATTTTTTGTATCACTTCTTTTACTGCATTGCTTTGTTGCTCAGTCAATAACCATGGAAGTGACCTTATATTAATTTGGTCTCCATCGTTGTTTAAATGTTCAATGATATCTTTCATTGCATGATTGGATTCATGAATGTCATTGCAAATTTTGACAATTTTTTCTTTGTCACTCCTTCCATCTAATATTCACCATAGTGTTACAGCTACATTCTTTCCGATATGCATTGCATCAAACAAATGAACAACTAGTAAGTGCTCATAGTGAGGCAACCTACTAAATTGTTTGGGATAACTTTTCATTCCTCGTGGAAGCCCATTTACACCTTCATGATGTTCATGGAGACCATCAGTAATCAATATATAAGTTAAAGAGATTAAAATGTCATATATTACAGTAAAAAAAATTAATATAATCCAAAATAAAACATTAAAAAGTACATATAAGAGATGATCAATATGAATATATAAGATAGACAAATTGAATCGTACCTTGACGATTTCTATTATATTGCAACTTCCATATGTGAGGTGTCATTCTTTGTGGTTTTAATGCGGTCTCCTCTTTCCCATTAAAAAGATGTTTTTCGATAGTTCGATACCTATGATTCTTAGAGAGGAAGTGCCTATACTCATCAAACACTTCCTTTGACAAACTCTTTGAATGACGAGATTTCATCTTGGGACCACAAACCGTACATGCAAATTTTCCCTTTGTTTGAAGACCACAAAAATGTGTTAGCCGTGGAGCATCGTGAATTGTCCAGGCAAGCATTGCATGGAATTGAAATTCCCTTTGCCCTACTGGTCTAGAGACATCATACATAGTGACACCATTCCATAGCTTAAGTAGTTCATCAACAAGAGGCTTGATATATACATTCATATCTTTAACTATGTACTTACCTAAAAGAAAACAACAAATACAATACATATAAGTAAATGAAATATATATATATATATGACATGAATATGCAACAGTATTGATCTTCATGACAAATTAAATATTAATGCATTAAAAAAACATTGTTCTAATGTACAAATTATACCTGGAACAATCATTGCCAACATTATATGCTCCCTCTTTATTGACATCCATGGAGGAATGTTATTGTTGATAACAAAAGTAGGCCGGACCGAGCAAGTAGATTTCATCTCTTTAAATGGATTGACACCATCCACTGCCAAAGAAAGTCTAGCATTACGAGGTTCTTCTTTAAAGTGTGGCCATTTTTCCTCCATGTTTGTAAATGCAGAACCATCTGCGGGCATTCAAAGAATATCATCTCCACTTCTATTCCGTGCATGGTAATCCATAAATTGTGCTATGTTTTTTCACCTAAACAGTCGTTGCAAGCGTGGAATAATGGGAATATAACGAAGAACCTTACGAGACACCTTTTTCGTTACTTGATCTGTTCGGTATCTACTGCTATGACATATAGGGCATTCTATTGCAAACTCATACTGATTATAATATAAAATATGATCATTAGGACATGCATCAATTCTTTGATAGTCCATTCCAACATATTTCATAATATTTTTTAAATCTCGGTATGTGCGAGGTAATTTATTTGATGGTGGTAACAAATATTCACCTATCAAGCTGTTACAACAAATTTTTAAAAAATGGTTAATATAAATATTTGAAGAGCATAATATTAGTGATAACAAATACATCCTTATTATTTTTATGATGAAGTACGTATACCAATACAAATATTATAGCAACATAAATCAAATCATATATATGCGATCAATGAAACATATAATAACATACATACCTTAACACCAGCATGATGGCTGTGTTTGAAAAACCATTCATAACCTTCAAGTTCATTTTCAGTAACACAGCAGAGAGAACACTTATGCAGGAGCCTTCAAAAAGCGGTTCGTCTTCCTTCTCAAGTGTAGGTAAATCATGAAGATGTTCAAAGTCATCAATTGGCGGCGCATGATGTTGATCATCATCCATTCTAACATTAAATGCATCATTGATTAATGTATTTGCACCATCATCCTCAATTATGTTATCGTCATGATCATCGTCTAATTCCATATCATCATTAACTTGATCATGATCAATATTCGCATGACCTGCATTTTGACGTTCCTCCTGCGCTAGTTGTTCCGCAATTACCACATTCTCCATGTTCGGAACAGCCCTAGGAGGCCCTTGCTTTATAATTACAATTAAAACATCAAACAAAGAACGTTAGTCATGTCGATTAAGTAACAAAAATAAAGATGATACAATATACAATTACAAAAACTCTCAATATAAAGACCGCATGATATATAATCATGAATTATATTGACTTACCAATGGATGATATTCATGCCCTCCCTCAACATGTCCATGTTCCCTACAATGTTTTTTAGCTGTTGCGATCAGTAACCTTCTCTTATTAAAGCCCCTACATCGACTGCAAGGACAATAACATTTTCCATCACCCCTTCTTTCCACTCCATCCCACAACCTAGCAAGCAATTGTCGATTTTGTTCTAGATCTTGATGACCTATAACATTATTGTTACGTGGCATTTTATTACTCAAACCCTAAGAACAAAGTACGAGCAAACCCAAGTATATGATACTTCAAGAGAGAAGTCAACAAAGAGCAAAACCAAAAACCAAGAATAAACCAATTAGAAATTAACCAAGAGATACTTCAAGAGAGAAGTCACCAAAGAGCAAGACCAAAATCCAAGACCAAGTGGGAAGATCCCCACAAAGGCACAATGCCAAAAACCAAACCCTAAACCAAGAAATTATTAACCAAGAGATACTTCAAGAGAGAAGTCACCAAAGAGCAAGACCAAAATCCAAGAACAAGTGGGAAGATCCCCACAAAAGCACAAGGCCAAAAACCAAACCCTAAACTTAAGAAATTAACCAAGAGATACTTCAAGAGAGAAGTCACTAAAGAGCAAGACCAAAATCCAAGACCAAGTGGGAAGATCCCCACAAAGGCACAATGCCAAAAACCAAACCCTAAACCAAGAAATTATTAACCAAGAGATACTTCAAGAGAGAAGTCACCAAAGAGCAAGACCAAAATCCAAGACCAAGTGGGAATATCCCCACAAAAGCACAAGGCCAAAAAAAACCCTTAGGAATTTCGCATTTCTTGTCCAAGAGATAAGTGCGAGAGTGAGTGTGTGAGATAATGAACCTAGGCGTACATCTATTTATATGAGTGTGTGTAGGAAATGAACCGACGCGTCGGATATGCGACGGCACTTTCCATGTTAAATAATTGACCAATTAAGTGTATTGATTTAAATGATTGACCAATTTGAGGCGTCGTCGCTTAAGTGACACTTATGGCCACATTTACAAAAAAAAAAATTATCCTTGTGATTTTTGGTAAGTTTAAAAAAAGAAATCCACGCGCCGTCGGATTTTTTCGTCGGATTTTGGATCGAAATGTAGTAGTGTAACGTCACTTAAAGGTGATCGTGAGAGGTGAGAGAGCTCAGTAAACCTCTAAATTTGTGTTGAAAAACCTGAATAATGCCTATGGGACTATGGATTTATGAGATTATGTGAAAAACAATTCTAGCACACCCACATAGTTTGTGGTTGGATCACTTTGATAGGGATCAAATGGTTGAGAGATAGTGATGGAATAGAAGACACTTGGATTTTTTTTCTTCTATTTCTCATATTCAACTAGTTAAATAGGGTTCAAGGTTGAGTTATCCATGCCTTGCTACATGTTATCGTCCACATTCTTCATGTTATCCATGAAGTGTTGGTTATCCATTCATCACTTGTGAGTTATCCATTCATCCCTACCAATTATCCCTTGATGAGATACAAATTTTTTATATTTTTTTGGTTTATAATTGTTCATTTATAATTTTGAAGCTGCCATAAAATCAATCTCTACTATACTCTTGTCTCATCCTCTTATCTAGATAAAAAAATCTAGACCATATTCCACCTTAAATCTCACATAAAAAAGCTTATTAAGATTATACTACCACCATAAAATAAATCTTTGATTATACAGTTCTTGCAATTCAGATAAATGTAGAATAAAACATAGTGAAGCAAATAACAGTGGGTAACTGTAAAAAACATTTCATATCAACACGTAAAGTATTTCACTAATTCAATCAGTCGATGTAAGTAAACCTTTGTTGAAAAAGCACAAATAAAACCTAGAATAAGATTTAATGAAGAAAATGAGGGAGTCCACTGAAAAACACTTCAGATTACACGTAAGTATTTCACCAACAAGTCAATTTAGCTACTGAGTGCTCAGGAATCAGGATTTTGTAAAATATTAAGATAAATAATTGGCAGTAAACAAGTGTATTCCTTACTCTTCACACACCAACGGTGGGCCTTTTAGGCTGAAAATTTGATACAAGTGGCCACCTGTTCATGTTTGTCTGGAACACAACTTGTTTTCCTTTTCAACAACTTTGAATACGAAAAATAGTTGGGCATATTTTTGCTTGTTACTGGTCTCTTCGTACTGCTCTAATGCGATGGCAAACAAATCCCAACGCCACATGTTCATCTTGCTATACTTACATATATAGGAGTAGACAATTAAACGGTAGAGGAGTCCACTGCAAAGTTGGCGGTAGTTGTCTATCACATTGGATTCTCATCCTATTAATTATTTCTCTGCTCATGATGTTTATAATTCCCTAGGCCAGCTATATATACATAGCTTCCAATGCGCTTCGTTGTAATGTTTTGATATACCAAATTTTCCTGAAAGTAGTAATTTGATATCTCAAGTTACAGTACATGAAACCATGGCAGAAGCAAATCAGGGAAGCTGTTGCAAGGGTCTGTCGGCCTTCTATGATAAATCAAAGCCAGCTTTGGCTATGATTTCTGTTCAATTTGGGTTCTCCGGGATGAACATAATCTCAAAAGTTGCTCTAAGTCAAGGAATGTCTCATTTTGTGTTGGTAGTCTACAGACATGTGGTGTCCACACTGGTATTAGTTCCTTTTGCATATGTCTTGGAAAAGTAAGTGTTATTTATACTGCAACAAGAATATGACTGCTAAGATTCTGTCGAAGTTGTTCATGTATTTTTATTTGTTCATAGATTTTTTGGTGTGTTTTTCCATTTTGTGCAGGAAAAGTAGGCCAGCTTTGACATTTCGAGTCTTCTGTGAAATATTTTTCAGCGCTTTGTTTGGGTAAATACTTCATAAACTCAATCCTTCTCTTATTCTAAAAAGAGATCATTGTTTTTGAGATTATTTATGTAGTCAATCTATGTACATGTTAACTTTGAACCAGAATTTCTACTATGCAGCTCTGCGTTATACCTCATCCACGTTTGCATGTGCACTGAGCAACATGCTACCTGCCGTGACGTTTCTCATGGCTATTCCTTTTGGGTAATCGTATGGAGATCATGAGTCACAATATCATTAATTAATGTTAGTCCCCAATTTAACTATCTAATGAAAATTTCTGAACTTTTTGCAGACTCGAAAGAGTTGGTATAAGAAGCTTGGCCTGTCAAGAAAAGGTACTTGGGACCATAATCTGCGTTGGTGGGGCTATGGTTATGACATTATACAAAGGAATACCGCTAAAACTATGGCCATCACCTTTCCATTTAAATGAAGCAAAGGTAAGAGTGGATCTGATTCTGAGAATTTGACTACGGGCTCCATGTTAGTCATTGCGAGTTGCATTAGCTGGTCAGCTTGGTTTATTATACAGGTAATTAGCTTTATGTTTAGACATATATACATATCTATCTCTGCGCCTGGAGGGGACTGATTGATCTATTTCTAACCATGGTCTTTTCTTTGTCGGTTACAGGGTAAAATGAGCCAAAGATATTCAGCTAAGTATACTAGCACAGCCTTAATGTGTTTTCTGGCCACTATACAATGAGTAGTTGTAACCCTATTTTTTGAACGAAATCATCCCTCTGTGTGGGCTCTAGGGTGGGATATCAAGCTTCTGACTTTAGTCTATTCAGTAAGTTCGGCTTTAATGGCGATATAAGTTGAAAATGGATTTAATGTAACTTATAGTAATATAGATGCACAGTCAAAATCTATGAGCATTCAGGAATCTGAGGCTTACCTCTACTGCACAGGCGAATCGGTGAATGCTCCAGCGAATGCTCCAAGACAAATCGGCGAATGCTCTAGGACGGCACAGGAATGGCGAAACGAAGAAGCGAAAGGGTATGGAAACTGGGTTTTGGAAACTGTGCCAGGTATCTCCTCCACCACCACATCTCCTAACAGAATACTCCTCAGCGGCTAACAGACTCATCCACGTATCTCCTCCATGCTTGCTCCTCCACCGCCACGTATCCTAACAAACTCCTCGGCGGCTAACAGATTCCTCCACATATCTCCTCCACGTCTCCCAACTGACTAGTCGGTGGCTAACGACTCCTCATTCGCGATCTCATCTCCTAACAAACTCCTAACTCTATGGCTAGTTAACCTAGTTAAAAGATCAGACGATTCAAATCATCTGGATCATACACTTGGCGTGTTTTGCTGGATCTTGATTATCCGCTCAAGCAAGTCCATCCCCCCAAAAATATCATTGATATAAACGCCTATCAGCGTAATTAAAAAAAGATCATTACATTAAATAGTTTATACTATCTCAAATAAACTTAAATCTAGATCCTATAAACTTAGATCTTAAACAACTCATCTAATCTAAAAGATTCACAATATCTAAAATCATTTTTCTACATTATTCCAACAGCATTGCATGGCCTATTATGAGACCTGAAGATTTGTTCATCGAATTGCATAAATAATTTTATGATAGAACGGATTCTTACCTAAGCAGAATCCACATTGAGAATGAGGAGGAAAGGTTATCCCAGAATTCCAATCTTTATGTCTAATTATTTAAAATTTCACTTAAATTCATATAAAACCCTAAATATTAGGACCTGACTCATAAATTAGGGTCTGATTACTTAGAAAGCAATTAGGATTCAAAAATTCATAATTTAAATGTTTAAAACTCCTAGGAATCCACTAGGAATCAAACTAAATTGGATCTTATCAATGAGATGTAAAAGAGTTGGTGGTTCAGGCTAGTCCTTGGGTGATTTTGACAACTTAAATGTTCTTTCTTTGTAGTAACTTAACCAGCAAGTCAAGGATTCTTCCATTTACCATCAAAACAAAAGAATTAACTAGCGATTCAATGAGAGTAACTAAACCAACAACCAAAAATATGAAAATATAAAAAGTTTTAATGGAATACCATAATTCTGATAAGACCTTGACACGCCATTTGGGCTTCATCATGATGGGCTGAACCTGTTTAACCACATCTTCTAGAAGCTTCCTTGCCTCGACGTCCCTTCGCTTCCCCAGGATTTGATTTCCCGTACCTTGCAAAGGTCCCCTGACCCGATTGAGGCGACTGGCAATATGGACTTTATTATTTATTAAGGCGACTGGCAATATAGACTTTATTATTTAAAGAATATGGGAAGGATAAGGTGCTAAATATGGAAGAGTTGTCTGCTAAGCTTTCACGAGCAGAATTGAAGCTATGCAACCTCGCGATTCAATTGAATTATGGATTGAAGTGTGGTCTAAAACACCTAATCCAATTGCATCAAATGACTAATTTGGTTGCAGAAATCTATACTACTCCAGTAATTTTCATAATAAAAGAGCGTATAGTTTTTCTTCCTCCCGACCCAACATCGTCACATGTAGCATTGAAGAAACAATAGTGTTTCTTTGAGATAAGTGGCTCCCGTCACAATCTGTGAGCGGATCAGGGATGGAATTTGACGGGTAAATGCCCGTCATGGGTCATTTTACCCATTAAATACATCTAAGGATTTACCAAGACCGTCAAAATCTGGCTTAGAATACAGAAAACGTTTCAGATTTTGATTGTTACCAGCAATTTTGACAGGTGTCCACCATTTCAAATTCCAACCATGGTCCCAAATGCTTCCAATCAATGTTTTTTTAGATGTGTCATTAACGTTTAATACAGAATGTTGTGCCTTTTCCGAATGTGACCGAATTCATGTCGTTAGATCTATTAAATGAAATGTCGGCTTGATTGATGATATTTTAGGGTCAAAGAAATGCTCTATGGATCGATTTTCTCCGTAAGAATGCTTGAATTCCCTTCACATGGCCTATCATAATCAACAAACTCTGGTTAGGAACCCTGAATATGATTCACAGCTACATGTCTATTCCTGCTTAAATTAGATTTGCGTGGAACGATATAACCTTTTAAGATAATATATGTAGAATTAAATTCCTTAAAAGTTATTGAGTCTATCACTAAATCCATTTAAAATAATATGGTTGTATAGATCTGTATATGGAATGTTTCCAATCGGTGTAAAGCCACTTATCATTTGTTATATCTTGTGATCTTTGTGAACATATAATTGTCCAATCGCGGCAGGTTATAGATCTGTATGTATGTAATTGAGTGTGTAGATCTTTAGGAAACCCAGATCTGTCTAGTTATTTATTGAGGCGATCAGGGTACAACTATGACCGAGTTAAATTCATTGTAGAATCACAAATTTGATCGAAAGGTACTATGTCATAATTCTCTTTATACATAGTGATTATAATTCTGTTATCAACCAGCTTACAACAATCATGTATTGGCCGGAGCATTCAATAGAAATACATGTTAGCTCTCGTATTATTCTAAATAGACTAAGATAATGAATAGAAAGGAGTTTAAACAATTTAAACTATGTTAGTCAAGGAAGACCAATTGATCAAATCGAGTGGACCCTACACCGCTAAGTAAGTTGAGCGCTAACTAACACCAAACCTGAACAATAAATAAGTTAAGTAATTGTTAAATTGATTGATCGATCTCAAGATATCTTGCCTTCCTCACACAACACATTATTGGACTTGAACTCCAAGTTAGAACCCATGAGTGACAGTTCAATCGACTAACTGGTGTTCATTATGTGTATGTAATTGGACCTTGGAAAATCATCCGTATTGGGACAATGCCCTATCTATAACAAATTTTGAATCTAAAATCACTTTTAAATGGATCTTGATATATAAGCAACAGATCTAGAAAAACAAATTGGTTGGGGAGCTTTTTAGTGAGATCTTACAGTCACATCACCATGTTACTTAACATGTATTTACATAAAAAAGAAAAAAAATTAGTCCTTTCTTGTTTTTAGTATTAATTTTTTTTTTACCAAAAAATTGAACACAAAACATTGGAACAATAACTACAATTAAACCACAACACCGAAAACCATCCTCTTAAATATATCTATCAATAATGTTACCAGATATTTATATATCCTTAAGCTTTGGAGCATAATAATGTTACTAGATATTTATATATCCTTAAGCTTTGGAGCATGAGAAGCTAGAGGTGTATTAGATTTAGGTTCAGATGGGTATTTTGGTGTAATAAAATTAAACCAAACCTTTACGAGAAGCATCTTGGAGACATTGTTGGCATCAAAGACCTTGTGAATATAGGTGAGTTTTTTAGGCTCCTGAGGGGAAAAATATGGTGAGAATGGGCACTTTTGAGCATTTTGGTAGGTGCAAACAAATTCCAGCAAAATTGGTCGTTAAGCCAGCTCATCCATCATTTCCAGCTCTTCTTTCCTTTTTGGAGCTGATAGTTGAAAAATAACTACCGTATTAAATCATCAGAGACTTCCTAAAGAAGTCAATCCCCACACCGACATCTCCTGAAGTCTCTAGACGCCATGTTTTCTAGATATCTCCAATGTAATTCTTCCTGCAATGTAATTTCGGTGTTAATTTCTTTGTTGGTGTTGCAGGTTGATAAAAAATGAACATTGTAGAATATGGCAGAAATGAAGAGAAGCTTGTATCTTTTGCACAGCGTCTAGATGTAAATAAATTTGTAAGTATTCATGCCCAAATCTGGAGTGTTTTCCTAAATATGCAATTGTATTTTTGCATGTGTGTATTTTATGAATGCTCTCTCTGATTTTCTCGTGTGCTCATATTCTTGTTCCATTCAAGTGTTGTGTATTTGTTTTAGCAGAAAGAAGTAATTCTAGTATTCTAGATCTGATGTCCATGGGTTGTGGCTGAAACAATGGATTGGAGGAAGTTTCTAACATAATTTGTGCTATAGAGATTGAGCCATAGCTTCTCTTTTCTCAACAACTGGTATCAGAACCAACCCCTCCTGTAGACAAATTTGGCCATTAGAGGCTATCTAGTGTGTATTTTCTCTTCCAGTAAGCCTATGATATTTTGAGCAGGCTAGAATTGGAGAGCAGGAGTTTCAGTAGTGTTATTTGAAGCAGCATGGAGAGTACAACTGTGAGTGACATGGAGAAGCTAAATGGGACTAATTTTTCTCTATGGAAAGCACAAATGGAAGACATACTGATCTTAAAATATCAATATTTTCCAATTGAAGGAGCAGAAAGTAAACCTTCATCAATGACATATGAAGAATGGAACAATCTTGACAAGAAGGCCATTGCTACAATCAGGAAATACTTAGCCAAGAAGGTCTACTTCAATGTGGCTAGAGAGAAGACATCAGTAGATCTATGGAAGAAACTACATGATCTATATGAGAAAAACACAGCATCAAACAAGGTATTTTTGATGAAGAAGTTGTACAATTTGAAGATGAAGGAGGGTGCTTCAGTTGCAGAGCACCTAAATGAATTCAACATCATTATCAGTCAGCTTGCCTCTATTAAAAATGTGTTGGATAATGAAATCAAAGCCATCCTACTCATGTGCTCCATGCTAGACAACTGGGAGAATTTCATAGTTGCCAAAAGCACTTCAGCTCCCGTAGGGAACCTAAACTTTGATGATGTTAGCAAGAACTTAATGAATGAGGATTTGCGACGAAAATCAGTGACAGAAAACCAGGGTGGAAAAGCTCTCACCATAGTTGATCGGGGAAGGAAAATTGACCGAACTAGGCAAGTGCGTTCCAAGTCAAGGGGTAGATCAAAATCAAGAAGAGGAAAAATTACTTGCTATCATTGTGGAAAACTAGGACACATGAAAAGAGAATGTCGGATATGGAAGAAAGAACAGAAAGAGCAAAACTTAGCGAGCTGAAATAAAAAATTAGCCAACACAAATGAAGGTGAGACCACTGTTGTAGTTTCATATAGTGATTTTGTATTTTCTGTTTCAATGGAATAATAATGCCTATACACCTCTAGCAATAGCATCGATTGGATTCTAGACTCTGGGCATCTCACCATGTAACCCCATCCAAAACCAATTTTGTCTCATATGAAGTTGGAGACTATGGTCGAGTACATCTAGGAAACAATCACTTTTGTGACATTGTTGGAGTGGGAGATGTCTGAATCCAAGCAAAGGATGGGAACAAATGGATGTGTGTGTGTGTGTGTGAGAGAGAGAGAGAGAGAGAGAGAGACATAGACAGAGAGAGGGTTTGGGAATATATATATGGGGGTGGGGTTTAGGTGTAGTTGAATGAGTTGGGGAATGAGAGACAATAGAGGAGGGGGGTGTTAGAGGTAGGAGGAGACATAGTGGGGAGAGAGTGAGAGACAAGGAGAGAGAGTGGTGGTTTGACAGGGGATTGAAGGGAATGGGTGGGGTTGGAGTTAGGGGAAGAAGAGGGGG
>LPNX010460737.1:2824-86296 GCA_001517045.1 Pseudotsuga menziesii
AAGCTTTTCAAATGGATGCTGAAAGGTCGAATCCGTGCGATCTCAAGGCATATGGAAGGCCAGGAGTCATATGAGTCGGATCCAAGTCAAGGAACGCTCCAAAGGATTTTGGATTATGTACACATCCCGATGTACGCGACTATAGAGGGAATATCTGCTATGTACGCGGTTATCAGGGAAAAGGCCGCGTATATCATTTTTCTAATGTTTTTAGGGATGGTCAATGATACATCAAAAGACAAAAAGTGGTCCATAGGGGCTAATGAGTCTGCAGCGGGACAGGGGAAGGCCATACAATGTGTGATTCACCTAGTGTGGTGAAATCCGCTATAACAACAATATATTAAAATCTTACTTTTACTAGGTTTTTAAACAGTTAATGTCAATACACTCCATCTCGGACTCAGTTAGACTGACATTTCAATATTTTTCTTTTATATATTGTTAGTAATAAAAGTGTTGTATATATGTATTTTAGAAAATGAATTCATGCAACATTTAGTTAAGATATTGTAAAAATGTTATATGTAGCGGTTAGTTGAAACTACTTAGCGATGTTTTAACATTTAATGTTGCACATAAAATTTTTAAATTTTTACGAATTTTTGGAGTGTTACATATCCAATGAGAATAATGTGTGTCTCACCTTCATTGTTGAAGGATTCCCAACATCGTTGCTTCATCTACCATTGATTTCGGGGATATATATTAAAGAGTTTGATTTTTTTGTAGTTCAAGACAAAGGATGCTACTAAAGATCTAGTGGGAGTCAAAAGTAGAGTACTCCAATGCAATTTGTTAAGGGCCCCAAAGAGTGTTTATCCCCCTCGATTGACCTTTTTCTCCTACAATGATGACTTGATTTTATTTCCAAATGCAAGGTAGTAAGATTTTTTTTAATTACACTTAATTTCGTTTCGTGGAGAAATACCATTTCTAGTTTTACCCTTTTAATTAAACTATGAAGGTAATCTCGCTTTAATTTGTTTCCTAACCCTATAAAAATTTATAAGAGGATTTTGATTTATTGCCTTGATTGGATTTTGTTCCAAATCCTAAATCTCTTTGAATCATGGATTTCAATCCAAGTGCCTTCTCTAATGGATTTCCTCCCCTTCATTCACTACACCTATAGATATCCACCTTATGCTTGCAACATGTGGATTTGTTTATGGTGAAGAGAACATGTGGTGTTTCAATATTCACAAGTGATTCCTAAGGTGAGTGTCGTACCGATTCAATCACCAAAGAACTATCACTTGGAAAGGGAAGATTGATTATCTTTCCATATTTTCTTCATTACAATAGTTATACTCTTAGGGTAAGTTCTTTTGCATGTGAGCCAACATTTGGGGATGTGGACTAATCTATAACTAAAACACTTCATTTACAACTATGTTCTTGAGTGGGATTCTACCCAAATCCAACAAATTAAATTGCATCCTTCCCAAATATGCAATTTGTTTATTTCAAAATTCCAATCTTAGCATGATTCATGGATTTTGGATCAACCTAGATTACCATAATTGTAATTTAAATAATAAATTATTCAAATTGCATAGTTTTATGTTCATTGGATTCCATCCAATGCTACTTGAAATGGGGTGGTTTTAGTTGTCCCATAGTCTTCTCCACATTTGGGAGTGATTCTTCCTTGATTTATCCTTCTTTTGGAACGATTTCCCCTTCTAGTTCTACTAAAGTTTGTAGAATGGCGAACTAGTTTCTATAGGGAATGGTCCAATTAATTATATTTAGATCCTTGCATCATTGCAGATGTCTTTGTTGTTATTTATGTTGTTAGGGTTATTTCCTTCCCCTATTAGACTATACTTTGAACTAATTTTATTTTGGTTGTGTCACACCTTGGTCAACTTCTTGAGATTTTGGGTAGTATTTTGAAAATTGTCCAAAGTCATGGCATTTGTTACATTTGAAAAGGATTTGAGCATAGTCAAGTTCCTCCATGTATGAACATACATCCATGTTAATATCACATTAAGATGGATCACTTATGGAAGCCATTGCTCCATAACTACTTCCACACATATGCTCACACGTGCGTATACTTACAGTTCCACTTTCACCAAGATGCAATTTAAAATATTCCCTATTGAATTAAGAGATTGGTTGTTCTAGAACATAAGTTGGAGATGAGGAAGTTTTACCCATACAAGTATTTGCTTAAAAATATATTATGGGTTAAAATCAATGGTCCACCTATTATGGTACATCCCATGTGGTAACTTGAACATGGTCCACTTCTTAAAATGAGATCCCTATCGGGCCTTGAGTGCAAAATGAAACACATAGAAACCCCTTCCACAAACAATGTTAATCATTCAACGTTTTAGCAAAGAATGATAGTTATTTTGAGTCTAACAAACTATTCATTTTGGGTTAGTCAAAGGTCCATGAATTGGCCAACCAAAGATCTATTAGAGTACTTTATTATTGTTTTTCCACTAGGTTGCATGAGTAATATTTGAAATCCGGTTTTGATCCATTTTTTTGATAAAAAACAGAGGTAGTGGCTTGGCCTTGCTTTGATATGTTATTGTTGTCTAGATAGCCAAAAAGATAAGAACCCCCTAGTCAAAATTTGAAGGTTGGATAGGGGTGGAAGGAGCGGGGAGGGGGGTGTTATATTTCCCTAGAGGAACTCAATAAACAAAGTTTGGTTGGGTATTAGGGGAAACCTCTAGTCTCTAACAATCATACCGAACTTTTGGCATTGTGGAAAGCGTTAGATATAGCGACCAATATAGGCTACTATAAGATAACCGTGATTAGGGATTCAAAATTTATTATAAATTGTCTAATTCAAAAAGCAATCCCTAAGGATGCCATCTTAGGGAGAATCGTTGCAAAAGAGCAAGGAGTTTGAAGAAATCAACCCCTATCACATCAAAAGGAACTTGAACTCGAAGGTAGATAGACAAGTTAATTTAACTTGCTTGCTAAATCCAAGAATTCTAAAAATGGGGGGCAAAGGGGGTGTGGGGGGGGGGAGCTTATCCATCTTTCCTACATCCCCTATTGTGTAAGGAGGGTAATAAAATCAATATAATCCAACTATCATTAAAGGATCAGATGGGAACATGGGAATTGAAGAAGATCCATGCGAATGGGTATTTGTAGTATTCTTGTGATTAAACTACATGTCCTTTGCTTCACTCATCCTACATGTGGGATTTCTAAGAGGACGATTATGCATCCACGACATGACAAACAAACATTTCATTGTGTGGAGAAGAGAATATGGAGTAGGGGAGAGAAATTTTGTAGGTGGTTCTTGGTCTTTCGCTCCCGAGGGGAGAACCAAATGACATGTTTCGTGTGGAGCGGGCAAAGGAGTTACAGACGCCATGGATGAATCTAATTTCCCCCTAGAGGAATCCCAATGTAGGTTTGAGAGACAATTGGTTGAATTGGACGAGAATGTGGGTATTTTCATGGTGAATGTTGAATAATGGGAGAAAAGCATGCACATGAGGGTGGAGGAAGGGTTGCAAGAACTAAGATAACACAAAGCGATACTCAAATATCAGCTTGATAGATATAAACCTAAGAACACAATGATGGACATGGAAATTAGATGCCTAAGGGGATGAGTCAAGGAACAAAATGATAACATTCAAAATTTGTAGATTGAAGTGCACCATCTTAAAAAATAACAGCTAGCATTGAGAGTTTTCAAAGCCACACCCACTCTGAACTCGTTAGTAGGTCACCTCATACAATTTAGGGGCCAAAGAATGAGGAGGTGACAGTGGAACAAAGGAAAATGCAACATTGACACCCTCAGGATAGAGCCAGAATCTCAACAGCTCCATTGCACCCCATCCGACAACCGAGTTCTCCAAACTACCATGTTTTCATTCGAGTTACGTACGGTAAAGTAAAATTTTGTTGTAATAATTTTATAAGAGTACACACCAATAGAATAATAAGTGGGAAAAACAAAACATGTAGAAGTTGGATAGTGATACAAACTCTTAAATTTTTGGATTTTGGGTGCCAAAATGACCTGTTTTGATATTCCTTTTTTCTATGATTAAGGTTGGCAAGTTCGGCCGCAACCTCCCCCTTTTTATTAATACAAACAAAACTTGTTCCGGTTTAAAAAATAGAAATAAAGGTTGAGTGGAGGAAAAGGAGGCTTCACCTCTCCTAGAGGAGAGGCCATGCTAAACCTTAGCTCATCTTAGGATTCAATTGTGGAAGAGAGTATGGCGTTGGATCACAAGAGTTTAGATAAATCAAGGGGCACTATTTTCTCAAACAAATAAAATTAATTTTGATTATTCTTTGCATATGATAATTTTAAATTAATCATGAATATTTTTTAGATGCTTGAGTTTAGAAATGAGTCAATGGATACTTTTATTAGCATTAGACTAAATAGAGGTTGTGACTATATGCTATACTGTGAATGGATCATCACCTAGTTTGTAAGATAAACATCGGTATTAATTTTTTGTTGTTTTTTTATCGATATATCATGTAACTTCTAATTATAACTAAACTGCATAGCGTTTAAACACATGAATTAATGTATACAATGAAGCTAAGTGTTGATTTGATCAACTTTAACATAAGACGAAGCTTCAAAGCAAGGTATACAAACATGAAGTAATAAACATTTTTTAACACATGAATTAATGTATACAATGAAGCTAAGTGTTGATTTGATCAACTTTAACATAAGATGAGGCTTCAAAGCAAGGTATACAAACATGAAGTAATAAACAATTTTTAAAATAAAAAACTAGTAAAGACATATAGATTTCTAGAATCAATAAATAAGTACATAAGTTAAGTTAGTTGGTATAGAAGGGAAGAGGTTGAAGGCTTTTTTTTAACAGAACAAAAGTACGTAATTTATTATTCATAAGAATAAGGTTGAAGGCTAAGAATATCGTGCAACTAATATGGCATTCCCAAATGGTAAAGAAAGAAGCAACAATGAAAGTAGCTCAAGCCACGACGAATAAGATGAAATTTGAGGATTTTAAGTCCTTAATGTTTTTTATACACACATGCATATATGTGTGAGAGATTGAAAACTTTTATTTGTTATGTCCCTGACATATAATGATGGCCTTTTTTTATTAGTTTGGGGCGAGGGTTTCATTTTGTAGTGTTTTTTAATGTTTAACCTTGGCATACAAATGTTGGTGGTTTTTTTTAAAATAGGGAAAAAAATTGAGTGTTAGTTGGCTAAAAATATTTTACATGTAGTGTTGCATTTAATGTGATGGCCATAGCATTGTGGGCGTTGGATCTCAACCTTTTTGAGATCCAACAGCTCACAGTGCGACAACGGTTGCATTAAATACCACACTACATGTATATTGTTCTCCGTGTTAGTTGGCTCCGACCAGTGTGGCGTCTCTCTCAGATTTCCCTCCTGCCCCAAGTAGCTGTGGCAGCACTGTTGCTCAGTGTCTTGGGCGGTGGGGTTAAATGATATATATATATTTTTAATTCATATCTAAATTTTCTGTATATGGCGATGGTTTGGTACGCTGCACTGTTATTGCGATTTCAAGTCAAGTTATTGCCATGGTGTTTGTGTCCTTAGGTGCTTTTTACAGTTTAATTGAGCAGATTTGTCTTCTTTATAATGCTGACCAGTCTGTAATGCTGATGTTGCACATGTTGGCTCAATAAAAATTAATAATAAAATGTAAAAAATGTATATCTCAAAAAATCAGACTTAATAAATCCAAGTTTAAAATAAATATAATTTATGAAAGTGTATATATTAGTCTGTAACTTGACGTTGCACATATAAGCTCAATAAATATGAATAATAATAAAAAGTAAAATAGTATAAAAATGTAAATCTCAAAACACCAGGTTTAAAATAAATATAATTTATGAAAGTGTATATATTGTATTTATTTCTTGGCTGGCCATGATATGTGGTTTTAATGGAGGGTTTCATTTGATATTCCATTCTTTTAGTTGTCGTTGTCGGTTCTACAGTGTAGTTTGGTTCCATTATTCTGTTGCTTCGATGATCGTGGTTGGATCAATGTTCCATCCAAGGAGGGTATTCAGTTTTCTACGACTTCCAGGTACAAAAATGGTCTTGCTCTAGAGCTGGTTTGTTCTTTGCTGCAATCTCGAAATTATATGAGTTTTCCCCATAGCGGCTATACGCCATGGACATTATAGTTTTAAAAAAAAACTTTGAAAAGTCCCTTGTAGTGGTTCTCCATTGTGTGCTTGAACCCTAGAACTGTTCAGTTTTTTCTTGTTGGTGGTTGTTTGCCATGAGCATTGTAATTTTAAACAAAATTTAAAGAAATTGTGTGGAACCAGGGTCGAAATGGTTGTCTTTGTGCACATGGTTTCTGCTGTGGATTTTTTTTTGTGTTTGCATTTACATATGCTTTGGTGTGACCAATTTGAATTTAGAGAATGGTTTCGGGGTCGAAATTGTTGTCTTTGTGCACATGGTTTCTGCTGTGGATTTTTTTTTGTGCTTGCATTTACATATGCTTTGGTGTGACCAATTTGAATTTAGAGAATGGTTTCTGATTAGTTGCTCAATGGGCTAATGGACTAATGGGAAAAAGTCTTCTAGTACCGCTTCTCTGTTCTCTGTTTCGACATCAGAACAGTCCGAGTTCTTTTTGCCATTGGTTTCGTTATGGGCATTGTAAATTAAAAAAAAGAAGTTGTTGGTGGTGCCCTGTTTTTCCTTGAACATTGCAACTGTTCGAGGTTTTTTTTCGCTCGATGGCAGTGGCTATTTGTGGATTTAAACAATGCACATCAGGATAAAGTCTGACTTAAACTCCATACAAAACAGGAACAGCAGAGAGCATGAACGTAGAGATAAACAGAGACACTCAGAGAGCAAAAGAAAAAATGAACAACTGTTATATTAAAAACTGCTGTATATAAGTAACAAAAAAACTATGCAAAAGAAGCGGGAGAACCCAGCATTCAATGCAGTTGGTTGAAAGCTATACCAACCGAATTTACTCACGGACGAGCTTAATTGCAACGTACACCAACACCTCCCTTAAGCGAGAGGAGGAATACACAGAAATAGGCAAAAATGGGTCTTGGCAACAAGGCTTGTTAAGGTATCCATGTACAAAATTATCAAAACATAAACATAAATAGGAAAATATGGAGGAGAACTGAGACTACCCCCCTCAAGGACAATGTCCTTGACCCCAAGTAAGGCACGAAGTTGAACAAATCTAGTTTGTGCCAAAGGTTTAGTGAATATATCAGCAACCCGCAATCCTGTCCTGCAGTATTGCAAACCAATAATTTGTTCATGAATCAACTGTCGGATGAAATGCATGCGAACTTCTATATGCTTGGTGCGTTGATGCTCCATAGGTTCCTTGGAAATATGGATAGCACTCTGATTATCGCACCAGATTACAGTGGGTTGCACCTGTTGTAAACTAAATTATGATAAAATCTGTCAAATCTAAATAGACTCAGTAGCAACATTAACAACACCTCAGTACTCTGCTTCTGTAGAAAAAAGGGCAATTGCTGCTTGCTTTTTGCTGGACCAAACAATAGGGCCAGAACCAAGATGGAAGACATATCTGGATGTGGATCTGCGGTCATCGAGATCGCCAGCCCAGTCTGAATTAGTATAACCCACTAAATATGCATTGCCGTTGGATGAGTATTGGATGCCATATGTGTGGGTTCCTTTAATGTATCGAAGAATTCGCTTTGCAGCTTTCCAAAGGAGCTCATGTGGTTCCTGCATGAACCGAGAAACCAAGCTAACTGCATATGAGATATCCGGACGAGTGTGAGTCAAGTACAGTAAGTTGCCAACAAGTTGCCGATACAAAGTGGCATCAACCAAAGGAGTAGAGCACTTTGCTGACAACTTTACTCCGAACAAAAATGGTGTGGGTGCAGATTTGCAATCCAACATGTGGAATCTGCTCAAGAGATCTAATGCATACTTTGGCTGTGAGAGACCTATCCCATATGTAGATTGTGTAACCTGCATTCCCAAAAAGTAGTGAAGAAGCCCTAAATCTGCCATGTCAAATTGTTGTTGAAGATCAAACTTCACCTTATCAATCAAGATAGTTGAACTACTAGTAAGAATGAGATCATCAACATAGAGAACAAGGATGAGAAGTTCATTATCTTTCCGCAGAATATAAACATTTGAATCAGAAAGGCAATGAGAAAATCCTAAAGAGAGAAGGAAAGAATCCATCGTCTCATACCAAGCCCTAGGGGCTTGTTTAAAACCATACAAAGATTTTTTGAGCTTGCACACAAGTGAAGAGTCTTGGATAAATCCAAGAGGTTGCTCCATGTAGATCTCTTCTTGCAGATCACCATGAAGGAATGCACATTGACGTCCATTTGATGTACAGTCCACTTGCGAGATGTCGTTATAGAAAGACCAAGGCGAATAGAATTCATCTTAGCCACAGGAGCAAAGGTTTCAGAATAGTCATGTTATCACTCCAGGAAACTCCTCTAGGTTGTAGCTCGAGGATGCCTTGTAACTTAAAATGTTTTTTTAGGGTTTTCTGATATGGATCACGTTAGGTGACCTATATAACCTCCCACTCTCAAGACATGCATGAAGCTCACTCAATCACAAGGCTTTTAGTTACAACTTGTTCAGTAGTTTGAAAATAAGGTGCAGGGATAAAGAACTCATCAAGCTTGCAGACTTACATACAAAACAGATGCATATAAATGGCTAAATCCTGACAAGGATGGTACTTATAAATCAAATCACATTAACTCACCAATAAGATGACAGCTATTAGCTATTAATCAACTTGAAAATTACCTAAATGCACATTCAGGCATAAGTACAGTAAAGATAAAGATGATGGTTGAACAACTCATAACAAAAGAGCTTACAATTAGAATAAACAAGATGAGACGCTTGACAATAGAATAGGCTTACAAATCCCCGAAGTCGAACCCTTATTATAAAATCAATCATGGGCTTTATAGCCTTCTACAAAAATGACAGATCCTGAAAATCCGATTTGTTTACACAAAAAATACTTGAAAGTGATAGTTTTCTCAGATTAGGGCTTCAAACCCTTGCTAACTATTTGTCTGTCTATTGTGAAGATCTAGTTCACTAAATGAATTTTTAATAACTGAAGTGGTTGTTGATAATCACCACTGCTGGTTCACTGTGAAATTGTTGCCAACAACCAGTGTCTCGGTGTTTAACTGAAGTGACCTTTCTTGTTTAATCCGCTAGATTTTCTACCTTACTGCCGTGGTCGCTGATCGGAAGCTCTATCTTCTAGCACATTGGTGCCCTAGACCGGAGCGCTGCCGCTGTTTCGGAGGTGGAACGAACTAGTTTTATCGCTGTCGAAAGTCATTTGTCAAAGGAATCGGGGCATTAGTCCTCTATGCCGCCGATGGAAAGTGTTGTTATTCGTCGATGCGCGTAACTGTTATTCGGAATGATTTTTGTGATTAATCGGAAGCCTTGTCCGTCGCCTCACCGACACTGTGGAGCTGCTTAGCTTTGCCTCGCCGATCTGTAGCCCTTAGTTCTTCCGATTGCCGATGAGTCTGTATTGTCTCGGAACCCGTAGTCAGTCTATCTCCCGCCGTTGCGGCTCCTTAGTGGACTATTGTGCCGACGATTAGTGTTTTCTAGTTCTGACGCGTAGTCCTTAGTTCTTCCGATTGCCGATGATTTTCTGTTGTGGCGGAACCCGTAGTCAGTTTGTTTCTCGCCATTTCGGCTCCTTAGTGAACTATCTTGTCGACGGTTTATGTTTTCAAGCTCTGACGCCTTATCAGTCTGCCTCTCGCCATTGCGGCTCCTTAGTGGACTATCTCGTCGATCCGTAGTCCTTAGTCCTTCTGATCGCCGATGATTTTCTATTGATTGATCGGAAGCCTTAGTCAATCTACCTCCCGCCGTTGCGGCTCCTTAGTGTACTATCTCACCGATCCGTAGCCCTTAGTCCTTTTGATCGCCGATGATTTTCTATTGATTGATCGGAAGCCTTAGTCAGTCTGCCTCCCGCCGTTGCGACTCCTTAGTGGACTATCTCGCCAATCCGTTGTCCTTAGTTCCTTCGATCGCCGATGATTTTCTGTTGTGGCAGAACCCGTAGTCAGTTTGTTTCCTGCCGTTGCGGCTCCTCAGTGGACTATCTCGCCGATCTGTTGTCCTTAGTTCCTCTGATCGTCGATGATTTTCTGTTGTGGCGGAACCCATAGTCAATTTGTTTCCTGCCGTTGCGGCATCGGAACCTCAAAGATGAATGGTGTCGCAGTGTCAGAGGTTTCAACGACTAACCTTCTTAGCATCGACGATCGAAACCCCAAACCACTAATCATCGGCACTTTAAACCACTAACCATCGGAACTTTCAATCACTATATTCTCCACAGTGGTGGCGCCGCAGTGAACTAAAACTCCGAAACATCGGCGATCGAAACTCCAAACTACTAACCATCGGAACTTTCAATCACTATATTCTCCGCAGTGGCGTCGCCACAGTGAACTAAAACTCCGAAACGTTGGCGATCAGAACTCCAAACTACTAACCATCGGAGCTTTCAATCACTATATTCTCCGCAGTGGTGGCACCGCGTGAACTAAAACTTCGAAACGTCGGTGGAATAGAGGACTACACCTCCGATCACTGTTTAAAAATGTTCCGATGGTAGTGAAAAAGTTTAGCAATACGCCTAACCACCGAAGGGGTTTTCCACCTAAGGGGTTTTCCACCTGTTATTTATCTTCCATTTTTCGGTGGCTAATGAAATGTTCTGATCCTCGCCCAAGCCACCGAAAGCTACAACTTGTGAAATTTTTACCCAAATAAAAAAAACAGAGGCTTTGAAACTGTCAGTGATATTCATATCTTGCATCACATGAGTTAAATTCTTCATACTATCAAAATAAATTTATTTTGAGAGATAGCATCTGGCTCCTACTTGGGGATGGGAACCTCCCTGTGAGGTCCCAAGAACCCCAGACCAAAATGCCTTTCCTGAAAAAGAATAATTAAAGCTATCTTCTAGTGTTCCATTGGGCATGGAGTCATTTGTCTTCCATAACTGATCCACTGCACCCTACCTGTAGCCTGCTTTGCTTATTCATGAAAACAACTGAAAATGACCTAGCTGCTCATATTAAGAGCTTATTTTCCTATCTACTCCTACTCCTAATTCTAATCAGTAGATCCTTCTTATCATGTGACATCATGCTTCCAATGAAGCCAGGTCAAAAGTTGATCTACTGAACTTATCCTTGATCTTGACCCAAAAAATAAAAGAAACCCTAGCATGCAGCAATGTAGTTTTGAAGGGTGACAGAACCAGCTATCATCTGACAAAAATATTTTGATATCTATGCTGCTCATAAGTTCCAGATAGTTAGCAACAGGGTCATAAAAGCCAACATGAAATACCTTTTTATGCTGTTGATATTTTCCTTTACTGATGTCAATGTTGAATGTGGATTGCTCAACCTTTGTCGGATCAAAATGAAAGCTCAACAGCTGATCTGAACCTTCTTGTTCTCTTATGATCAGATCTTGATCATCAATCATTAAAATTCCCAATCTTGAATAGTGCTCACAATAGGATGATAAAACAGGGTTTACATCATATGAATAAAGATCAGTTGAAAACACATAATTGCCTATTCAATCATCAGTTATCATAGGCTCATCCTGGTTTGCAAACTGATCATAAAATCCAGATTCATACCTGTCTTGGGAGTACTTTGCAAACACTGAAGAATCTGATTCTAAATCTGAAAGGAGCTCACATGCTTGCTGCTGTTCCAAATCTACTTCAGACTCATAATCTTCCTATTCAAAATTTGACTCATACTGATGTCTATCTGGCTTAGGTAAATGACGTTTTCAAAATCAAACTGCTCTGGGATTTTCCTTGAAGCACAAATGTTTTCCTCCACCTCTAAAGCATCTTCAAACATATTGCTTAAAGATGAAGATTCCCTTTCTAGCAGAAGAAGGGCAAGTTTTGAATGTAGTCCCATCACACAATATATAACGGCAGCTGTCTCTGTGGGCCAGATCTCCAAAGGCATAGCATGATAAGTGTCGTAGAATCTTCGATTAAAGATAGGCAAAGTTTCAACTTCCTCTCTCTTCAGAGCATAGAAATCAACGAGATACAAATCAAGAGATTTGTTCTCACCCCAATGCTTCAAAATTGCATCAGTGAATTCTGTCCAAGAGCCAATAGAGTTAGCTCTTAAATTCTTGAACCATATAGTAGCATCTCTAATCAACGATTTAGAGAAAAATCTCATGATTACATCCTCATGAACAATCTGAAAACGTTCCATAAAATCTTTGAAAGATTCCAAGTGTCTTTCCACTGAAGCTTGATTCTCTCCGGAAAACTGAGGGAGATATTCATAACAGCCAAGAGGGTAAGGATGAAGCTAAGAGGGTAGTTTTAATGGCTTAAACATCTTCATCCTGATTTTGATTTGAAAGGCTGTGGGCTGATCATGAGGGATAACAATCTACTGACAAGGTTCAACGGTTATGGAAACGAGTGTTGAGCTCTACATAGGTTTTGAATCAGTTTTGGTTTCTTCACGGTTACATGGCTAATCAGATTTAGAAGGAATTTGGGTACAGTGGTCATTTTTATAGATGAGCTGTGGCACACAGACTGATTCACCTTCTACAATACAAGCAGGCTGCAAATATTCTTCTATAGATGGATTTATAAAAGATGGCTGATAATCTTCAGAATATATAAAACACAAGATAATTCTTTTAACATGTGAAGGGAAAAGTATAAAGGAGCTGATAAAAAATAATAGCAGTTCATAAAGTAAACTGCTGAACTGGTACCTGGATTTTGAATTCAGCCTCTTCATCTTTTATCAACTGGGTCCTCCCCAGTGGAGATTTATTAAATTTGAATGGATCGGGGAAATAGAAGTCTTTGTAAATTTGCCCTAGCAGCAGGGCTAGGTTTTCTTCTGATGATCTTCTATGGGTCTGCAACAGGTGTTGCTGGTGGCCTCTCTTGATTTGATCTAGTATGAGCTTTTCGCGGAGCCACAGTTCTTCAATGGAGTCGCCAGGGATGAGATCTTCACAAGCAACAGTGCTTGAAGATTCCTCAACCCAAAAATTTTCTGATTTACTTATAAACTTCTGAGAACTAGATGCTTCAGCATAAGAAGATTGAAATGGAGGTCTATTTGATATAACAGCAGAAATACCTCCGGAAACACCTAATGTAGCTCCCCTTGCAGCTTTGGAGGTCTGTCTTAGTGAAACCCTAGCTCCTCTCAGAATCTCTTCTGGATCTGAAACAGGTGTTGCTGGTGGCCCCTTTGGGTTTGCTCTGGTACTTGGTCTTCTTGAAGCCACCTTATATCAATGGAGTCGCCAGATAAATGATTACAACCATAATAATGTCCAAGCTTTGTCTATCATCAAAGCATGGATCCATGTCGTCTCCCAGGGAAGCTGAGTTTCAATCTCCTCTTCCCGGCAACGGCGCCACTTTGTTATCACTCCAGGAAACTCCTCTAGGTTGTAGCTCGAGGATGCCTGGTAACTTAAAATGTTTTTTTAGGGTTTTCTTATATGGATCAAGTCAGGTGACCTATATAACCTCCCACTCTCAAGACATGCATGAAGCTCACTCAATCACAAGGCTTTTAGTTACACTTGTTCAGTAGTTTGAAAATAAGGTGTAGGGATGGAGAACTCATCAAGCTGGCAAACTTACATACAAAACAGATGCATATAAATGACTAAATCCTGACAAGGATGGTACTTATAAATCAAATCACATTAACTCACTAATAGGATGACAACTATTAGCTATTAATCAACTTGAAAATTACCTAAATGCACATTTAGGCATAAGTACAGTAAAGATAAAGATGATGGCTGAACAAATCATAACAAAAGAGCTTACAATTAGAATAAACAAGATGAGACGCTTGACAATAGAATAGGCTTACAAATCCCCGAAGTCGAACCCTTATTATAAAATCAATCATGGGCTTTATAGCCTTCTACAAAAATGACAAATCTTGAAAATTCGATCTGTTTACACAAAAAATACTTGAAAGTGATAGTTTTCTCAGATTAGGGCTTCAAACCCTTGCTAACTATTTGTCTGTCTATTGTGAAGATCTAGTTCACTGAGCGAATTTTTAATAACTGAAGTGGTCGCTGATAATCACCACTGCTGGTTCACTGTGAAATTGCCGCCAACAGCCAGTGTCTCGATGTTTAACTGAAGTGACCTTTCTTGTTTAATCCGCCAGATTTTCTACCTTATCGCCGCAGTCGCTGATCAGAAGCTCTGTCTTCTAGCACATCTGTGCCCTAGACTGAAGCACTGCTGCTGTTTCGGAGGTGGAACGAACTAGTTTTATCGCTGTCAGAAGTCGTTTGTCAAAGAAATCGGGGCATTAGTCCTCTACGCCGATGGAAAGTGTTGTTATTCGCCGATGCGCGTAACTGTTATTCGGAATGATTTTTGTGATTGATCGAAAGCCTTGTCCGTCGCCTCTTCGACACTGCGGAGCTGCTTAGCTTTACCTCGCCGATCTGTAGCCCTTAGTTCTTCCGATCGCCGATGAGTCTGTATTGTCTCGGAACCCGTAGTCAGTCTGTCTCCCGTCGTTGTGGCTCCTTAGTGGACTATTGTGCCAACGATTAGTGTTTTCTAGTTATGACGCGTAGTCCCTAGTTCTTTCGATCGTCGATGATTTTCAGTTGTGGCGGAATCCGTAGTCAGTTTGTTTCCCGCCGTTTCGACTCCTTAGTGAACTATCTTGCCGACGGTTTATGTTTTCAAGCTCTGACGCCTTATCAGTCTGCCTCTTGCCGTTGCAGCTCCTTAGTGGACTATCTCGCCGATCCGTAGCCCTTAGTCCTTCCGATCGTCGATGATTTTCTATTGATTGATCGGAAGCCTTAGTCAGTCTGCCTCCCACCGTTGCGGCTCCTTAGTGGACTATCTCGCCGATCCGTTGTCCTTAGTTCCTCTGATTGTCGATGATTTTCTGTTATGGCGGAACCCGTAGTCAGTCTGTTTCCCGTCGTTGCGGCATCGGAACCTCAAAGATGAATGCTGCCGTAGTGTCGGAGGTTTCAACGTCCAATCTTCTCAGCATCGGTGATCAGAACCCCAAACCACTAATCATCGGCACTTTAAACTACTAACCATCGAAACTTTCAATCACTATATTCTCCGCAGTGAACTAAAACTCCGAAACGTCGGCGATCGGAAGTCCAAACTATTAACCATCGGAACTTTCAATCACTATATTCTCCGCAATGGCGGTGCCGTAGTGAACTAAAACTCCGAAACGTCGACGATCAAAACTCTAAACTACTAACCATCGGAGCTTTCAATCACTATATTCTCCGCAGTGGCGGCGCCGCAGTGAACTAAAACTTCGAAACGTCGGTGGAATAGAGGACTACACCATCGATCACTGTTTAAAAATGTTCCGATGGCAGTGAAAAAGTTTAGCAATACGCCTAACCGCCGAAGGGGTTTTCCACCTGTTATTTATCTTCCATCTTTCGGTGGCTAATGAGATGTTCTGATCCTCGCCCAAGCCACCGAAAGCTACAACTCGTGAAATTTTTACCCAAATAAAAAAACAGAGGCTTTCAAACTATCAGTTATATTCATATCTTGCATCGCATGAGTTAAATTCTTGATACTATCAAAATAAATTTATTTTGGGAGATAACAAGTCAAGTCCTTCAACATGGGAGAATGTTTTAATAACCAATCGAACCTTATATCTCTCTGTTGTACCATCACATGCATGTTTGGTTCGATATACCCACTTGCATTGAACCAATTTTCTACCTTTTGGAAGAGGGACTAAGTCCCAAGTGTCATTTTTCAGCAATGAATTGTGCTCATCTTTCATGGCAGCATCCCATTCTTTAATACCATGGGCCTCATGAAAATATTTTGGATCAGAAGCACTAAGCATAAATGCTCCAGGAGTCCTATTAAGAGAGGACCTTGTTCTTCTTTGACCCCAATCAAGAAGTGGCAGATGAGTGCTAGCTGATTGTTCTTCAAGATCATTTTCATGAGTAGGGGCAATCAACTCAAAAGAATGATCATCATATAAAGATACAAGATGTTGAGGAGGACGCTCATCAAATCTAACACTCCTGCTGATAAGCAATTCATGAGTGTCATAATCCAATAATTTGTATCCTCTAACATCTTCCGGGTAGCCAACAAAGATGCAAGGCTTACTTTGCATGTCCATTACCTTGCATTTTTATTTTGGAATGTACGCCCAAGCATTGTACCCAAAAATCCTTAGATGCCCAACAGAAGGTTTCTGTCCACTCCAAACTTCTTCTGGTGTCACCCCTTGAATAGGCATGTGAGGTGTACGATTCTGAACATAGTTTGCACAATTTATCGCTTCAGCCCAAAACTGTGGGCCAAGGCCTCTTGTATGAATCATACAATTTGCCATCTCTTTCAAAGTACAATTTTTCCTTTCAACAACACCATTTTGTTGTGGACAATAAGGCACTGTATGTTGCAGCTGAATACCTTCAGTGGCACAATAGTCTTTAAATCTGTTGTTGATGTATTCTCCACCATTGTCTGTCCGCAAACATTTGATAGACTTTCCAGATTGTTTTTCAACCAAGGCTTTGAACACAAGAAAAGTATCAAAAGTCTCACTTTTTTTTTTCAAAAAATAGACCCATGCATCTAGAATAGTAATCAATGAATGTAAGTAAATAGCGTGCCCTTTGAAAAGATGAACTTGGGAAAGGGCCTGAAATGTCACTGTGAACAAGTTGCAGAATTTCAGAAGCTCTATGAGATTTTCCTTTATCAAAATTGTGTTGAGGATGCTTGCCAAGAATACAGCCTGTACAAATACCCTCAGAAAATGAGATAGGCGAAAGATCAATGACCATGTGTTGCTTACTGAGTTGTTGAAGAGAGCGATAATTCAAGTGGCCAAATCGCTCATGCCATAATCTGCTTAATTCATTTGAATGAGCAAGCAATACATTGGTAGGAGATGTTGGCTCAAAATGAGAAAATGAATACAAGCGCGCATGATGATCTACTTTTCCTGTGGCGACAATTTGTGAAGGATCCTCAATTTCACGAATAATTACTGAATCAGGGGTAAACAGGATTGTTTTTCATGCACCAGAATTTGTAATCTGATATAATGAGAGCAAGTTGGTTGAAAGTTTAGGAACATATAAAACATTATTAACCATGCCATCCTTCATTTCAATAGAGCCCTGCCCTTTAACAGCCAAAGGTGAAGAGTTTCCCACAAAAATATGCTCAGTTTTGCATGAATTAATGGAAGAAAACAGATTTTTATGGACTGCCATGTGTTGGGTGGCTCCAGAATCAAATATCCATTCAGGTTCAAGTTCAGAGTAAGACAAATCTGCTCTAGCAGAGAGAGCTTTAGCATTCCCCGTATCATTGCTAGGAGAAGATAGACTGATATTTAAATTGTGTTTCTTCATTTCTGAAGACAAGACAACTAGTTTCTTAAACAATGAGATTCTGAATGACCATCCTTTCCATAGAATGCACATTTACGAGGATTTTTGAATCTCATTGTTTTTTAAACAATGAGATTCTGAATGACCATCCTTTCCATAGAATGCACATTTACGAGGATTTAGGAGAGGAATGTGAAGAATTATCTGATTTTGTATTGTTTGTTTGTTTCCCTTTAGATGCCCTTTTATGTGCCACTCTTGAATTTGAAGGTGAGCTAGCTACTAATGCATGAGACTTAGAATCTATAGAACTAAGAGAGCCCATTTGAATGAGCTTATCCTGCTCATGAGTAAGTCTTTCAGCAAAGGCATTACAAAAGCCTGACCCAAGGCATCCCGAGTTGAATAAAATGTGGAAACAAACATTGAATATGATTCTCCTAACTTAGAGAGCACTGCATATATGAGTTGTTCATCTTTCTTCTCAATATTGCAGTCCTTCAGCTGAAGCCTAAGGGATTTGAACTTGGAAATAAAATCTTGAATGGTATCAAAATGATTAGAATCCAAACTAATTTAGTTCATTTTCCAGTTGATGGCCACGAATGGCATTTGTTTTACCAAACAAATTTTCAAGTTGATCCCATGCTTCATGGGGATTGTCTATGCCTTCCAAGTGAAACAAGAGTTTAGGTGAAAGAGAGAGACAGATCAATCCTTAGGCTTCATCACAGCGATTATGCCATTTAGGATTCTCAACATTTTGAGTGGGTTCTTTCTCTGAGCCAGTGGTGACCCTGTACAGACCTTTACTCCTAAGTAAAACAACCATGGTTGATTTCCAGCTAAAATAGTTGCGAGGAGTTAAAACAGGGATTGGCAACTTATCTGCCATAGTAAGGAAAAGAAGATGCCAAAGAAAGAGAATAGAGATCACCAGAAATGTGACTGATGATGGCTTCAAGCAGTAGCTTCTGAACAGAGATGCTCACAGCAGAGAGCAGAGAGAGCAGAGCAAGGATGACAGAAGGAAACGTGAGATGCCCTGCAAAATTGTCCAAACCACTGCAGCCAAAAGGAGACGGAGGAAGCTAACGCCCTGGTGCTCTGATACATGTGGATTTAAACAATGCACAGCAGAATCAAGTCTGACTTAAACTCCGTACAAAATAGGAACAGCAGAGAGCATAAACGCAGAGATAAACAGAGACAGTCAGAGAGCAAAAGAAAAAATGAACTACTGTTATATTAAAATCTGTTGTATATAAAATAACAAATACGACTATGCAAAAAAAGTGGGAGAACCCAGCATTCAATGCAGTTGGTTGACAGCTATACCAACCGAATTTACTCACCGACGTGAGCTTAATTGCAACATACACCAACACTATTTTCCATGGGCATTGTAATTTTTTCTTAAGTTGTAAAAAATTCCTTGTAGTAGTGCTTTATTTTGTGCTCCATCCTTGAAACTATTCGAGTTTTTTTCACAGTGGCTATTTGCCTCGGGCATTGTAGTTTTTTTCCTTTAAAAGGTAAATTTGTGTGACACCAGAGTCGAAATGGTTGTGTTAAATTGTCTTTTTGTAATGCCATTGTGTTCTCTGCTTCAACTTCGGGACTGGTCTAGTTTTTTCCCCTGTTGGCTCTTGTCCCTGCACATTGTAATTTAAAAAAAAAAACAATTGTAGTGGTGCTCTGTTCTTGCTTTTAAGTTTTAACTTTGCAAGTGTTCCATTTTTTTTGGCCTGGATGCAGTGTCTGTTTGCCATGGGCATTGCAATTTAAAAATAAAAATCCCTTGTTCCGGTGCTCTGTTATGTGCTTTGACCCTGGAACTATTCAAGTTTTTTTCCTCAGTGGTTGTTTGTCTCAAACATTATGGTTTAAAAAATCAAAAAAATTGTGAGGAAGCAGGGTCCATATGACTGTGTTTGTGCATATGATTTTTGCCATGGAATTTTTACTCTATTTCAAAAGAGAAGAATGACAAGTGTTTTTTAAAAGTTGTGATTGGTCATGTATCCCCAGTTAGTCCACCGAGATAATGTGCAGTCAAGATAATCCCCGATAAGACTAGGACTGCAAACACTAACAAGATTGAATCGAAAAGAGCAAGAGATCACACCCATTAGAGTTTTCAAGTTTGAAAGTAGTTGTATCTATCCCATGATAAAGAACCTTCTTCCATTTTTCAATAGTGTCTAAATTGAATGGCTTCTCTCGATGAATTTTCTTTCCTTTGGACATGTAAAAAGTTCAAGGATACACTCCATTTTCATTGCACATTTTGCACCAAGATCTGAAGGCTTGACATCAAGATTAGTTGACAGCCATTGAAACATGAGTAGGAATGCATCTAAATACCTCTTTGATATTGCATAGATTTTGAGAGAAAAATGCTATAGTTGCATATGGCTTTCAAATGTTGTATTCTATTTGGTTATTTAAGTTGGTTCTGCCTTTATCTCATTCTTAGAACCTACTCATATCTACTGCTATTTTGATCATATTTAGTCTTAGACATGAAAGGAACCCTCCCTATTAGAATCAAACATAGGGCAATGATGAAAAACTTCCCCCCATTTGTCATTGGGCCGTAATTCAATGACCAAGAACTTGTGTCTAACTTAAACTCTGATATTGGATATAAAAAAAAGTAGCAGGTTGGAAATGCATTCTTAACCTCATGCTTTTCCTCCTCTTTCAGTTCCTTACTTTGTTTGTAAACACATCAACTGCATAATATAAATGAAATCGTTGGATATTTTCTAATTGGTTGAAAACATAACCAATTTACATATATATCGAAAGCTATTTCCTTGTCATTTTCTGTTGTCGATTTTTTTTTAACTGAGTTGATTTAACACACCCTATTTTAAACAATGAAGGTGATACGTTTTTCCTTTCAATGTGCTTTTTAACATAAGAAAAATTCAAGGCCTTTGGTTTATTGATGAGGTAATTGGGTTATCAACAACATTCTCTATTCATATGTTTTGTTTTGTTTTGTTTTGGGTTCTGAATTGTTGCGCTGTGTGATTTGATTGTCAAAATATGGGATTATTTTGAATGATACAATTTGTATAAGTTGTGTTTATACATATAAAATACTGTTTTCTCCTTTTTCAAAATTAGGGCATCGGGAAATTGTTTGCTGCATCCTAATTAGACAAAACCACCATGTTGCAGCATTGCTTTTACAAGAAATTAAAAAGATTTTACATGAAAATTTCCAACTACTTTTGCAAAAGTCCTTGGTAGTTCATTGGTTGGACTTTGTTTCAAAAGATATGAACAAATTTGAACAAGTTAACTTTGACAAACGCTGGTTAGGGTGCTTTAATTGGTTGATATGATACAACCCCAATAGAATATATACATGGGGTTGTAGAACCTTCCTTTGCTCAACTATTGGAGCTAGGAAAGACAAAATACACGTGTCTATAACAAATATTTGATTTTAGATTAGAAAAATTTCAAATTAGTTCCTTTATACTCTTTCAAACCTGCTTTGTTTTTAAGTCAAATCTTCAGTGATCATGGGATAGTGCAATGTTGTCTGCAATGCACAGAGAAGATGTTCCATGTGCATCTAAGGACACCATTCAATTCCAGGTACTAAAGGGCAAGAGTTGTAGTGCTATTTCAATTTAAAATGGCAATTGAGCTGAGCAGAACATTCTTTCTAAGTAGAATTTCATATTCTGCTTCACGTGCATTTTTGAAAGATAAAGATTTAGTCTTTCTTCTTATAGTACATTTTCACTCTTCCTCTGTAGTTTTCATCTGCAGTTGGTCAGGTTAATTATCTAGAGGTGCCATAACTAGGACAAAGAACATCACATTGGAAAGCAAGCTAGCAAATTAGTTCATTGCTCTGCAATTTTAATAGCAGAAATGAGCAGGTGTTATAGCAAAATTATGAACTTTTCTGTTAGCACATATAGTTATAAGTTATAAATCCAAACTTCCAGTTTGTTGGTTTGACAATTTAGTTACATGTTTTCTGAGCCTATTTCTGCAGACGACACAATTTCTTTGTTGGTTTGAGCTCAAACACCCATTCAATGTTCATTGTTGAGACCTCAAATCACTTAGGGATATCTCTTGGTCTTAGCAAAACATTAAGTTGTGGTGTGAGCTATAACACAAGATATAGTGGATAGAATAATAAAATGGATAGAATATTTGCTTTATTATTCTATCCACTATATCTTGTGTTATTTTAAATTGCACATGTTGCATAGTCATTTGTGGTATCAATACCCAACTCTAGGGCTTTGATGGATTGATTTTCTGCATATTGCAGTCACTGGAAAATAGGTGCAACAGTCGATATACATTTGCATCCACTTTTTTAGATGAGTATATATATATCACTGGAAACTTAGGGAATATCTATATTCAACTCATCAATATTCAAGCAACCTAGATATATATACTCACCTAAATTGGATGAGTTGCTCGATTGGTTCAGGCGCATTGTTTTGAGCTGTAGTTCATTACAAGATCTTTGGTTCTTGTTTTTCTAAGGCTTGATCCCATCCAAGTGCTACTGGTTCTTAGTTGCTACTATGATGGGAAAATATCTGGATATCTCAAAAATGCCACAAACTCTTACATGAAAAAAAAAATTTGAACTTGGCAAATAAAGTAAACTAAAAATAAAAAGGCAAGCTTACAACATATAATGAAAATTATTAAACAAAAATGTTAATTGAGAAAAGAAAAACCAAAGTGCAACAATGAATTCTACTAGATGGGAATGCATAGGAAACAATATGCCATTCAACCATCATAAAGAATAGACAAATGGCAATAGTAAACGATCTAAATGGAAGTGATATAGAAGCATACACAAAAACAATGGAAAAAACAACTAGAGTAAATTAATTAGGATTAGTGACTACACACAGACATGAATAGAAGCAATTTGTTATAGTGCCTGACATTTCATTCATTGCTTAAAAACAAATTTGCTACTTAGCTTGATTTAGTAGTGATCATGTTCGTTGCTATTTGGATTTTCCATTTGTTTTATTTAGGTCTTTTTCAAATAACGAAGCCAAAGAACATCACATCGAAAAATAAGCTAGCAAATAGGTTTACATCTCACAAGTACTTGCTGCTCATTTGAAATCTACATTTCAAAGAATGCTTTTTCAAAATAATTTCCTCTTATTTGCTTCTTTTCTTATGCATGTCTTTTGTTGCTATTGAATTTGTCAAAAAAAACTTTCATTCATTGTTTGTTAATTGGAACTCAACCATATTGGTTGCAGGCTTCCTTAGGAATTGTGATTGCAATTTGATTGCCTATTGTTGTTACTTGCTCTGTAGTTGGAATGGAAGAAAACAAGGAAAAAAACAATACTGGTAAAAGAGTAGATGGTCTTGGAATCAAGTGAACTTGCTGGGAAGAAATTGATATCGCTTTGGCTTAAAGCGATTTGTTTCAGCTATGCAATTTCTTCTATGAAGTGGGAAATTGTCTTTTTGATGCATTTGCAGTGTTGCTTCATTTTCGATATACATCAATAGAGATATTGGAGGAAATTGTAAATCATTTTCATCTTTTCCTTTACCAAAAGGATTCTGCTGCATTGCTATCAATGCAATCAAATTTGGCAATTGAATACTTGTCAGAATTGCACAATGTAGAAAATGTTGATGTGTATCTTAATCAAATGTCATAGTTTGCTTCAAAACTAAATGAGCAAAATGTTTATGGACTATGGGGTAACATATTTTGCATCGAGTGGTTTGCAAAATGGTTAAATGTTCTTGTTTTTGTGTGGTCATTGATAAAAAAAAAAATACCTTCATTTCAATTCTAGGTAAGGTGGATATTGCTATCATTTGTTGTTCCATGACCATACACTAGCTTCATGACACTTTGAGCCACTTTTGTCATATATATCAATGCAAGGGAAACACCACAATTACAACCAACTCTCACAAAGCATCAATATAGGCCAGTGTTTAGATGTGCAGATTGAAAGCTCAAGTTATGAGCATGTGTTTTTACAACAAGGCTTGCATAGTTTTGTTCACATTGGAGGCAATTTCCATAGCTCTTTAATTGAATCTATCTCCAGATTAACATTGTTTTTTGATGGGAGAAGTCTTTGAAAAGTAATTGCTCAGACATTCTACAACTGCATAGCATCAAATGACAACAAAGCAATTAATTGTGTACATAAATGTCTTGGTGAAAACATGATACATGAGAAAAGTCTTGTTTCTCATTGGCAAGCATATATTGCCAATTTGGCAGAACCATTTAGAATTGGACACATATAAGGAGATCAATTTGCTATTAAATGGTCACGTGAATTGCTAGATATTAGCATATTCCTATGGAACACTAGGCTACAAAAAATTGTCCATCAATTTTATCCAATAAATAGCTCAGCTAAATTTTTATACCCGATGCAAGATGAAATAAATGCATTTCTTTCTCATTTTCAACCATTATTGAGAATACTTCATGAAAGAACTTTGTCAATGATGCTCAGTAATTTGACAGTTTCATTCTCATTTTCAACCATTATTGAGAATACTTCCTGAAAGAACTTTGTCATGATGCTCAGTACTTTTGACAATTGTTGTTTTTGCTTGTGCAGCAAATAATTCCAATGAACATATTCAACACATGTCAATGGACAATGCCATTGGAAAAAACATCAGCAAACAAACATGCAACCAAAAGAAAGAAAAACAGGATTTTGCAAAGCACAGAAAAAACAAAAGACAATGGGCATGCTCATGGACATCCATTTCATTAACAAAGAATGCCCAAAATCCAAAAACAAAGTGCAATGTTCAGTAGTTGATGACAAATGTAAAATCTTGTGCTCATTGAAGCAAAAAATGCGTAGAAAAGCAATGCATCAATGTGATAAACAAAATCAATTTGAAAAGGAAAAGAAAGCGGTCAATGCCTACTTAGAACTTATTCAAGGTAGTCCTATCTATGCATGTTGCATTTGCAAGCGGCTACATTTCAAGAAAGATATTTGCACCAACGACAACACGACTTTCTTTTTTAATGTCTTTGGCAAATGTAGAAAAAACACCATCATTCATATTCCATGATCAAATTTGCAAGTTTTGCAAAAACAACAACAATTGCCAATTGTGGCACTTTTGCAGTGCCATCCCATATTCCCTGCAATGATATATTGCCATCTGTAGTTTTTTTACCTTATTTGGAAGAATGATTGGTTTCGCCAAGAATAGCTTTTGCACAAATAAGGCAACTTGGTTACAAAAAATCCTAGCTAGGGATAACTAGAACAATTATAAATGTGCCTGCAAATTTGGATAAAATTCAAACAACATTGCCTAGGAGTTTGGATGATGTTATGACAGTTGCAATTATGTTGAAACGAAAATTGGAATACAAGAATGCATTCTTATCTAATAATGTTCGATGAAAAATTGTTATGGTTGCACTAGATGAGTTATGCAAAGCAAGACTTTACCAAAATGAGGGCATTGTCATTAACAATAATTGGGAAGAACTATTGCACAAAATAGCCCAGCGAGAATCAAGCGCAAAAACATTGAAACAAAAAGTGGATGAAATTGTAAATGGTTCAAAGTTGCAGCCAATAGATGAGACCAAACTTGAATTAGATCCATAACCAATTGTTGCAGCTGCAACTGTTGTCCCCAAATTTCTTAAAATTGTGGTCCCCTCCTCATGATTTAGCGTGGTTTTTAACTGATTGGATCCTTAAACCTTTTGGTCATACTTGAAGTTTGATGGTTTCTTTTTGAAGATTATCCGTCGTCCTGGTCTTCAGAAATTGCTCATGTTTGGAATTGTTGTAGATCGCAGATTTAGAGTTTGTTTTGCTGAGTTGAAGTGGGTCAGGCCTTTTGTCCTTCGCAAAATGTTGTTTCAGAGGCGAAACATTTTCAATCGCTACCAAATTTAAATTGTTTTTATTTTTATTTTAAATATTTTGGTCACTCAGATCGGAGGCTGTTGTCCTTTTGCTTCCGTCGTTGCGGCTCCCAAAATAGCCAGGCACCCGAAGTGTAAAACGCTTCGCCCTCCGATTCGTGTCGCATGGCTATAACCTTTTGATCCTTCGCCGTTGCGGCTCTCAAACCAGCTAAGCACCCAAAGTCACAAGCGCTCCGCCGCCGATGCAAGTCGCTTATCAGTAGTCGTTTCTCTTCTGCCGTTGCGGCTGTGCAAAGCTTCCGTCTTCCGATGTCGATATCCTTCCGACTTCCGATTGAGAACTTTCTCGCCTGCATCTTAGGTCATATCTTTTTCGCCTCCGGTATGCTTGATGGTTTTGTGGCGCCCATTACCTTTTAGGACCCGCTCATTCAGCTAGTATGAATTTACCCTGCTGATGTTAGCGTTCCAGGTCGCCGGTTAGTTTCAAACCCGTTGGAATGTGAGGTGGTAGTGTCGGCGTTTGTCAAGTTCTCATGACAGTGGTGCACCTGGCCATTTCTTGTGGATTAGCCGTTTTTAGTTGGTATAATTTGATGTTTTATTTCAGAATACAATCCCGATGAATGATGCACGTCGATTAACTGCAAGAAAATCCAAAAGACGGTTCATATCGCCGCGGCGCGAAGGTACCGATAGGAGACAGGATCTCAAGGGGCGCGGGCAAAGTAAAAGACAAAATTGAAAGCAACAAAGGCGTAGATCTGAATGGTCCGCCAGTTACTCAGCTGATAATGAGCATGCACAGAAAAGATGAGAAGAGGAATATGAAACGTTCGAAGAACCGAAAAGTCACACGTTTTGGGGGGAACCCAAGCGATTTACTGTTTTGTTTAAATATTTGAAAGTGAGAAGTGACAGGGGCTTTTTTTTCCCTGGAAAAACTTGTAACTTAATGCTTGTAAGAGGAGCTATTTCGTTTTACAACCAAAGACTGCAAATTTTGCCTGTTGGAGAAAGTGCTATGTGGAATATATCAATGTGATTAAATGAGCAATGTTGAATGTGAACTATTTCGTTTTCAGCCGTGTTTCATTAGCTGTAAGAGCGTTCTAATTTCTTGAACCTATGTTCTTGTCTAAATGATTCTTCAGGTACTTTATGATATCTTTTTCCACTATGAGTAATGGGAGTCTTAATTGTTGATGAGCTATCTTATCATATATACTTTTATTTAAGTTTATATGTTTGGTTATAAGAACAACTATCTGTGATTTGCCATAACACATGAATAGGGGTGCATTACTCATGAATGAATATCCAGCTCTCTAGAGATAGTTTAGTTAGTGTTTATTTTCTTGCACGATTTGGATGCTTGTGAGTTCTAAAACGAGAGGTAAGAACCTGCGCATCACATTGTGACTACTCTCTGCATCTTTATCACCCCACATTGTTAATTAGGCACGTGCATATCATACTTAAGTCAAAAATACAAAAATACACGGTGGACCAGGCCGCAACCGATAAAAAACCTTTGTTTTTTGTTACTTGACCTACGGTAGCCGGACCGAAAACCGGACGGATTCCCTACACCAAACAGTCATGGGCTAGTTGGGAACATTGACTGGGGAGAATCCCTTGCTGTTGTTGCCTGCGAATTTCCAGGCCTCAACACCAATCTATGAAACATTGGTCCATGGATATGTAGAAACTCATTTAATAATCGATTTGAGCAGCAAGATCATAGAAATAGCACCTTATGAGAATTATCGACCATTGGGTATTTTCCAAGATGGGTATTCCAAAGAATTGAATTACCCCATGCTTTTTTAATGGATGCAATCGCCCTAATGACATTTACTAAGGATTCCCTTATTTGCAAATAGCACAATGGGAACTTCAACATGAAAGTGGAGATTTTGAAACACATGGAGCAAATATTTTCTTTAAAGCAATCAAAGTCATTATAAAACAAATTCCCAATACTACTTGGATATCAATTCATATAGAAGATCTAAAAGGCAAGAAATTATTGCAAAAGACGTCAAATCGCAGATGAATCTTGAGAAACTTATCAAATCTCTAATTGGATATCGCACATTGAAAGCAATGAGAACATCACCTGATTACTTCGAAAACATGAAGAATAATCTATTTGCAATGATTTGACAATTAGGTCCTTCGACTTTTTTCATTACTTTTACAAGTACTAGACAATTTTGGAAACCTTTATGCAATGCATTGCAACAACTTGAAAACAAAGACTTGCAAAACTTGCTAGAAAATGTATAGAAGATACTATTGACTCATTGATACGAAGACACCTAGTTCTTTGTAGTTGTTATTATAGGCATAGAATAACAACATTAAAATCTCTGATCTTAAAAAGCAATAGCTTATTTGGGAAAGCACAAGACTTTTATTCATGACTGAATTTCAACAAAGAGGAAACTAGCATGAACATAGGCTACTTTGTGTTCAGAATGCATCGATTTAAGGGAAAAATAGTAACAACCAAATAACATCATTTGTTGATTGTTATATATCAACATACTCTTATTTGCTTCATCAAGAATTTGTTAAATTTCAAACACATCATCACACAATACCAAGCAAAAACATCAACATTCTAAGTGCAAATTCAATTTTCCTATGCCTCATATTGATACTATAGTGATCCTAGAACCACTTGAAGATAGTCCCAATATTCTAGTTGAAGAAGCAAAACAAATGTGCTCTATATTTTAATGTAAAGAATATTCTAAGAGCATGTCCTTTGCATTACTTTTTCAGGAATTGCAAGTGACTAGAGATTAATATATTCTTCTTTTGCGTTCTTTGTTGACTTGTCCTACCTTGATACTAAAAAGAGATGTTGCATACATTTGGATCAATCTATAGGAAAAAGACATGCCAAGCCTATGGCAAGCAAACACTAATGCACAATATAATTTGGATTTTTATGCTACAACAACATATGCAAAGTCCTACATAACCAAATTGGATAGACCTATGGCAACTGCATTTAAAATTTTCAAAGAAGAATGTGTTTATGGAAACGAAAGCAAAATTGAAACAATTTGCAAACTTGGAAACACACTTTTGAACATGCAAAAAATGTCTAAAGGAAAACAATTCATATTGTGCTTTCACTACCTTTGCGTTCATCTTCAACAAAAAAATATTCATCGACACTCCACCAAATGGCAGAAAAGCAATTGTCTTAAAGAGGCCATTGCTTCTACAAAAAAAATTGATGATTCTTTGGGCATCATCTCCCTGATAATTTTTGACAAATACAATGCACGTCTTATTGAACTTGAAAATATCTCTTTGGCAGAGTACGCATCTTGCTATTCTTGTATTAATACTACCACAAGAAAAAGAAATAGACCATGCATCATACAATTGATTCGTTACAACAAAGAAAAGGATCCTAGAAATTTTTCTAGGGAGAAGATCATGTTATGTGTGCCTCACAGAGACAATTACAATTTTTTACAAGGAAATTTTGAAACATGATACAAAGTATATATTAGTTTCAAAGAACAAATAGCCAAAGGTGAACAAATGTTCACGGCAAAAACAACAACAAAATAGGGCAACATTGACATTGCAGTTGAAACTATTGAAACAATCCTAACAATATAGTTGAATTTGTTGTGAAAAATGAAAAACTACTAAATGAACCTGCATTTGAACAATACGACATTCAACATGATATGCTTCTCAAAAGACCATCCCACAACAAAACTAGAAAACATATGCAAATTGATGAAGAAACCATTTATTCTAGATATATATGAATATCGATTGATTAGGAGGAAACAAAATAGTGAACAACAATTAATTGTGAAATAAATTAGTGTAAGGAAAAAGAACAACCCAACCACTCCAATTCGCTTGTTCTTGACAGGAGGAGCATGAACAGGAAAAACTCATACTACCGAAATAATCTATGACAGTTTGTTGCATTTCTATGACAAAGAAATTGCCAGTGCTCCATTGAAAAAAAAGGTCTCATTGTTGTGCTTACTAGAAAAGCAACAAACAATGCAAATGGAATTACAACGCATTCTACTTTAAAATTACCATTAGGTTCAACAAAATTGATACCATTAAGTTCAACCATGACAGACATTTTAACAAAATATTATAAACAATTGGGAGTGCTATTGATTGATGAAGTGTCTTCGATAGGTTCCCACATGTTGTTTGAAATAGACACATGACTACGTAAACATATGCATACATTAACCAAAACATTTGGAAATATTTATGTGATCATATTTTGCAGCGATCTTTGCCAAGTGCAACCTGTTCACGAAACTTGGATTTTTGTGCAGCGACAATTCCAACAACAAACATTTTCTTATAATTTTTTGGCCTGACACTATAAAATGCTAAGAGCTAAAATCAATAGTAAGGAAAACAAACAAAAGATTCATATTGATATTGAGTAGATTCAGAACATGCACCCAAACAATAGATGATATTGATTACTTAAACTGGCATTGCTATAAACAACCACCAAAAGATCCAATATTTTCATATATTTACTATTGTAACAAAGATGTTCAACATCACAATTAGAAAATGTTGGCTCTTATACAAACAAAAGCATTTACACTTCTAGCTAATGATAGAGAAATTAATTCAATTGAAAAACATGTCAATGTACAAAAGACATTGCAACTTCCTCCTACAATAAGATTGAAGAAAAACATCTTGTTGAACTAGTTGGAGGCAATTATTCCATTGAATATGGCTTGGTAAATGGTGCAGAAGGCATCTTCAAAGATTATACACAAGCATTACCTGATATTGTCTAGATCGAATTTACAGATCAAAATGTTGGTGCATTGGCACACACTAGCATGCAAGATCTATATACACCTTCAATCATGCACAAGTGGACACTAATAAAAAGAACCACAACGCAAATATCGCTTGATAACAAAAAAAGAATTATACGATCACAATTTCCAATTCAATTGGCATGTGCGTAGACAATACATCGAGCACAAGGATTGGTATTTGACCCAAAAGGGATTAGGAAACATGGACTTCTTTACATTGCAATTTCTCGTGTCAACTATATGAGCTATCTTTATTTTTTAAACAAGCTAAATGAAAAAAAAAATCTTGATTTCCACAAAATTCTGAATGAAATAGACAAATTATAAAAACATGAAACTTGGCAATTCGAGCTTGGATTAAATTCAATTCCAACTACTAAGCACATACTCATTTTTTCATTAAACACACATAACTTGCTTATGCATATCGATGATGTTGCAAATGACAATGAGCTAATGCAAGCAAATATTCTATGTTTGCAAGAAACTCACATGCATGTTCCTCCCAAGCAAACATTGTTTGTTGAAAATTACAATTGCATATGCACATTGTCAGGTCCCCTCCCCTCTACAAGGGAGGGACGTTGCTCCGATACCACAATGTCAGGTCCCCTCCCCTCTACAAGGGAGGGACACTGCTATGATACCACAATGTAGCGTACCCTCCCCTCTGTAAGGGAGGTACGCTCCTTTGATGCTCACTCGGATACCTTCTGTACATGCACCTGGTGCCCATACACCTGACCGATATGCATAATAATTTAAAACTTATTATTTCTTTCTCTTTCCACACAGTCATGGGTCATGTTCATCCTTTAACATTCAATCTTAGGCTTAAAAACCATTGTAACAATTGTTTACACACTGAAACTGACTTTTCCGACTTCCGCCTTCCGACCTTCCACCTTTCTCCTTCCGCAATGCGGCTTGCGGCATACAGAACGCTGCAAAACGCCACTGTGATTTCATGCCTTTTCGCATTCCGCTTTCCGCCTTCTATTGCGGGCTTTAGGAATCGAAAACTTGAAAATACGATGGAATCATTTAACCACATTCCACCTTCCACTGCAGACTTCAGGAATCAGAAACTTAAAACATGGTGAAATCATTTAACCACATTCTCCCTTCCGCCTTCCACTGCAAACTTCGAGAATCAGAAACTTAAAACACGATGGAATCATTTAACCATATTCTTCCTTCCGCATTCCGCTTTCCGCCTTCCACTGTGGACTTCAGGAATCGGAAACTTAAAACACAGCAGAATCATTTAACCACATTCTGCCTTCCACATTCCGCTTTCTGACCTTTCGCTTTCCGCTGGCCGACTTCGGGATGTGGAAATCCAACACTTAGCCTCATTTCTCATCCTGTTCTCCGATTTTTGACTTCCGACTTCCGACTTCGAAAATCCACGTGATGAATGCTTTAACTTTTGGTTTCCCGGTTTTCGACTTCCGACCTTCTGCTTTCCGCAGGCCGACTTCGGGATGCGAAAAACCAACTTTCTACCTTAGCCTTTTTCTGTTTTTCCGAATTTCGTCTTTCGACTTCCGCCTTCCGCAGTGGGATTGGGGTGTGGAAATCCAACTTTGCCTTAACCTTTTTCCTATTTTTCCCTCCTTTTGACTTCCAACTTTCAAATTTCACCTTTCGCGGGCGGATTCCGGAAGGTGTAAAAACACATATTACCTTAAGATAGTTGTAGTTTTTACCCTGTAACTAGGCTTCTAGCCTCCATGATCATAAGCAAAATGCAGTGGAAAATACAAGGTATATACAGATGCAAATGCAGAGACATTTAACAAGAGTAAACTCTACTTAAATCATTAATAAGCATTCAACATATTCAGTACATTCATAAGCAAATACATTGTAGAAATAATATAACAGAGAATACTTATCTTGAAGATGAAGTTGTCCCACAACTGGCTAGGTCGTTGCAACGTTCCACCCAACCCTAGGCCAATTGTGTTCATCAATATCTCAACACAACTACCACCCCCGAGCTAGGCATGATCTCCACAAGGAACTAGGGAACAACAGTCTCACACATAGCCATAACATATTAAACACAGTCAAGCCAACCTACAGTTGGGTTTATCAGACTGTCCATCCAAGCCAATACAAAATTGGTTTTATCAGGCTGCATGCAATCAAGCCAATACACTGTTGGGTTTATTAGGCTACTCATCCAATCTAGTTAACAGTTGGGTTTATCAAACTGCAAACAATCAAGCCAACATTCACATTAAGGACCAACCAAGCCAACTAACAGATGGGTTTATTGGGCCACTCAGCCAAGCCATCTTACCGTTGGGTTTATCAGGCTTCTCAGCCAAGCCAACTAATAGATGGGCTTATCAGGTTGTCTAGCCAAGGATTACACATGGACAAAATGCACAACAAGACACAATCAATCCAACACATCGTTGGGTTTATCAGGTTGCTTAGCCAAGCCAATATATGATTGGATTTATCAGGCTACCTAGCCAAGCCAATATACCATTGGCTTTATTAGGCTGTCAGCCAAGCCAATCTACCTTTGGGTTTATCAGGCTGCTAAGGCAGTGGAAAGAAAGAATGACTAAGCTAGTGGCTCATTCACAGAGCTAGGGACACCTCCACAAGATCTATATGGCCTGACATCCACATTACATACACACCCAACACAAGGAAGTATCCCCTTCTCTTCTACACGACCCCTCGAGCTATACCTTCCCTTCCAGTGCTCTTGAGAATGTGCATAGAAGATTCACCAGCCACTCTTATCTTTTTGTGAGGTTCCTCTCTTCACTAGGTTTATCAAGCCAATTCGGTGTCTCTTCCACTCCTAAGTCTTGCATACATTTCAGACCCAAACTAGGGTACACATAACAATAACCACAGGGATACTCAGCAACAACAAGGTTCACTTGTACACAAAATACCATGGTTCTATACCACTCTGCAACACAAAGAAACACTGCAGAAGCGCATAGAAATACTCTGCTATAGTAACACATTCTGCGACTCGTAGGATAACACTGTTGAAAAACACGTCTGCCACTCACGATAGCCGACTCAAGTGTGAATGAGGATCACACTGCTCCACAAGCGTTCCCCGTGAATGAGGAAGAGAAAAAACACTCCAGAACAACCCTTGCGACTCTGAAGAATGAAAGACAGACTTGAATGAAATGAACGGAATGGGGAAAAACCAAAACGCGCTGAGTGACTCCCAAAATGACGGACTGGGCACGTATTCATGTGCTTACTTTCTTCAGAAGTGAGAACACAACTTCCTAGATTGCAGGCTGGATCAAACACGAAATCAGACTGCCATGCCTTGCTCTACCCAAGGCATTAACTGCCTCAACCAACTTCTGGAAGGATTGAATGATTGAGGACATAGGACAAAAAGGTAGATGAGAGCTCATGGTTTCTCTCATTGACATCTGGTCTCACCCTATTGGCTCAAGTGGTTGGATAAACCCCCCTCCCTATTCCTTGTGAAATCATGCCCCCATCTCTTTCGTTGCAGTGCATAGCTAGTTGTGGTATTTTATTAAATTGCATGTTTACATGATATCTCAAAAATATATTGTTCCTGACCAACACGAGAACCATCGGCATCAACCTTGATCGTCGATACACAAAATACCAAATCAATGGTAGGGCCTTGACCTTGAGCTCCTGACCATGATTTAAATACAATATATACATCATGTACAATTTTAATAACATGGGGTCAAAACCGGGGTATTACATTTCCCTCCCCCTTACATTAGCACTATCCTCAGTGCTTTACAAAATTGAACAAAAATGGATGTGCCAATTGCATGGCATCCTCCAGCTCGCACGTAGCCTCATCATGACCGTAGTGCTTCCACTGCACCTTTACTTGTCCAATGGCTCAATTCCAGGGCATTGTGACCTTCTTGTCGAGTATGTGTAATGGCTCGATTTGGAACTCTCCCTCGTGTTCCACCTGGATCACATCCCAATCAATCACATGGTTAGGATCATGTACATATTTCTTAAGCAAAGAAACATGAAAAACATTATGAGCCATAGTGCTAGTAGGAAATGCAAGTATATATGCAACTGGCCCTATTCTTTCAAGCACTTCAAAAGGCCCACAATATCTAGGTGACAACTTAGCACAACTTCCAAGATTTAAGGAACTCTTCCTTGGCCTCACTCTAAGATAAACATGATCCCCAACACTGAAATCTCTATGCACTCTATGCTTGTCGGCTTAGCTCTTTTGTCTATCTTGGGTTTCTTTCAGGTTCTGCCTGTTTTTTGCAACCTCTTGCTCCATTTCCTTGAGTGATTATGGACCAAGCACAATCCTGTTCACTGGATTATCCCAACTCACTAGTGTCCTACACCTTCTTCCATACAGAGCTTCGTATGGACTCATTCCCAATGAGGCTTGATGTCCATTATTATAGGAAAATTCTACCAAGTGTAAATAATCCTCCCACTTGGATGGTTTGTCAGTCACATACATGCGAAGCATGTCTTCAAGCACCTGGTTTGCCTTCTATGTTTTCCCATCGGTTTGAGGATGGTAGGCGATGTTGAAGTTCAACTTTGTACCCAAATCTACAAACAGACTTTTCCAAAAATTGGAAGTGAACTTGGTATCCCTGTCAAAAATTATTGTCTTAGGCAATCCATGCAATCTGAAAATATCCTTCATGAATATTTTTGCAATGGCATCGGCTTTATACGTGAACTTGACCAGTATAAAATGTGATGCATTTGTTAACTTGTCCACCACAACCATGATGGAATCATGTTGTCTCACAGTCATTGGAAATCCTCTAATAAAATCCATGGAAATAACTTCCCATTTCCATTCTAAGACTGGAAAAGGCTGCAATAACCCTGCTGGGTGTTGATGCTCAACCTTCACCTACTGACATTTCATGCACTTAGAAATATATTCAACAATGTCTTTTTTCATTCCTGGCCAAAAATAATGCTTTCTGGTTGTACCAATTGTCTTTTGATATCCTGGGTGACCAAAATATGGAGCTTGATGGATTTCATCCATAACAATTCTTCTCAAGTCTGCTACATTTGAAATATAATTATGTTTTTATAAGTAAGAAGTTCATCTTCTTCCAATTTATATCCCTCATACTTCCTTTCAAGGATTTGCTGCTGCAACTTATCCTTTATTTGCACATACAATTAATCTTCAGCAGTATGATTAATAATTTGTTTCTCAAATATGATTGGCAAGTACTAAGAGATGCCACATGCATTTCATGCACCTTCCTGTTGAGTGCATGAGCCACCTTATTTTCTTTTCCTTTTATTTGTTTTATTTCAAAATCAAACTCACACAAAAACTCCAACCATCTAGCTTGCCTAACATTTAAAGTTGGCTGATCAAACAAGTATTTCAGACCACAGTGGTCTATCCTTAGCTCAATTTTTCTTCTCATTAAGTAATGCCTCCACATCTTGAGAGCATGTACTATGGATGCAAGTTCTAGATAATGAGTAGCATAATTCTTCTCATGCTCCTTCAACTTTCTGGACTCATAGCATACCACGTGGTTGTCTTGCATAACAACTCCTCCAAGTCCTTGATTACATGCATCAGTACACACCATAAAATCTTTTTTTGGGTCTGCAATTTTCAGAATTGGTGCACTTGTAAGAATATTATTCAACCACTAGAAGTTTTCTTCACATCTTGGTGTCCATTCAAATTTTATCCCCTTCTTTTGCAAAGAAGTGATTGAATGTGCACCCTTGGAGAATCCTTCAATGAACCTCCTGTAGTATCCTGCAAGTCCCATAAAAGATATCACATCTATCACATTTCTTGGGGTTGGCCAATTCATAATGGCCTCAATCTTTTCAAGGTCCACAGATATTCCCTCTGCTGAGATGATGTGACCCAAATAATGAATTTTATCTTTATAAGTCACATTTGTTCAACTTTGCATACAGCTTATGCTCCCTTAGCAATTGCAATACCATTCTCAAATCTTTTTCATGCTCTTCTTCATTCTTAGAATAAATAAGAATGTCATCAAGGAAAACAAGAACAAACTTGTCCAGATACATGTTGAAAACACTATTCATGAGACACATAAATGTAGCTGGTGCATTTATGAGACCAAATGGTATCACTACAAACTCATAGTGTCCATACCTTGTTCTAAAGGTTGTCTTATGAATATCTTCATCTTTTATTCTTACTTGATGGTAACCAGACCTCAAGTCAATCTTTGAAAATACCTTTGATCCTCTCATATGATCAAAAAGGCCATCAATTCGAGGTAAAGGGTATTTATTCTTCACATTAAATTTATTCAACTGTCTCTAATCAATACATAACCTGAGTGTAACATCTTTCTTTTTCACAAACAGAACTTGTGCTCCCCAAGGGGACACACTCGTCCTGATATACTTCTTTTCCAACATCTCTTGCAACTGCATTTTTAGCTCTAACAATTATGGTGTGCTCATCCTATAGGGTGTCTTGGAAACTAGTGCTACTCCAGGCACAAGTTCAATTGTAAATTCAATGTCTCTTTTTGGAGGAAGTCCTGGAATCTCATCAAGAAAAACATCCCTGAATTATTGCAATACATGAAAGTCCTCCAACCTAGGAGTTGCATTCTCTGCTGCCTCCAAAACATGGGTTGCATACAATCTGCAACCTTTCCTTCAGAACTTAATTAACTGCATTGTTGAAATCTTCCAAACAGAAATCACCTTTGGAATGCCTCTTACAACCATTGGGTTTCCTTCTTTATCCATGCATTCAAATGTCTTGTTGTAACAATCAAGCTTAACTCTGTGCATTTCTAACCAGTCCATTCCAATGAGAATATCATAGGAACCAAGTGGAAGACATTCAAGTTTGCATACGTGAATAACCCATCCATGACTAATGGGCATTTCTCTACCACTTCACTAAATTTTCTCTTGGTTCCTATGGCTAATTGAACTAACCACGATTTGCTATGTTTTATCCTCTTAAAAGAACAAATATCAACAATTCTAGGAGTGATATAATTGTGAGTAGATCCAGGGTCAATCAAAATAGAAACAGATTGCTCAACAATATTACCTTCAACTTCAACCATCGTTGATTGGTGATCTATCTGATGGTCCTCTAGGGCTGCATAAATTCTAGGGACGGTCCTTGCTACTTGACCCACCGTTTCAGCTCCTTGGATGTTGTGAGCTCTCCTTACATACCCATTCTCATGCGGACGGTTCTTGTGCATATGGTTTCCTCCACGACCCCAACACTGGAGTGGTTTTCTGAACTCCTTTGGATATCTTGGTTTGTCTCCCATCACTCTGGCTGGCTTAGTCACGGCTTGTGATGGCTTCCTTTGCTGATTTCAGAAGTGAGAATGTTTGAAACCTTTCTTCCTTTGGTCAAACTTCTCCTTCTTTTTTTCCTTCCATGCCTTATGGGAATCAGGTTTCCTTTTGTTCTGATCATAGCAATACTTGGCCTTTCTTATATCCTCTTCTAAATTTCTAGGTTCATCAAACTCAATTATGGCTTTGTATGACTGAGGTAGTCCACTTAGAAAATGTTGGATTTTCACTTTATCATCTCTGATATACCTGGCATACCTCAACAACTCCGAGAATTCGTTTGCATATTCTTTCATGGTTAGCTGTCCCAATTTCATCTCATGGAACTCGTTGATCTTTTCATCATAGTACCTATCAAAGAGGTACTTCTACTTGAAATAATTCTTGAACTGCTTCCACATAATATTTCTGTCATTGATCTTCTTCACTTTCCTGAGGTGCTCCCACCATATAGATGCTCTTCCATTCATATTGAAGATGGCTACCCTTGCCTTCATATTTCCCAAGTAGTCTTGGACTTGGAAATAGTTTTTCATCCTAAGAAGCCAAGCTTCAGCTTCTTGAACAAATTTTAACTCACCATTAAAGGTAGGAGGCCTTGCCTTCTTAAATTCATCACGTGAACTGTTCCGGTAATGCCTCTTCCTCTTATTCCTGTGAGATGAAGAGCTTGAACCCCCAGTGGATCCTTCAAAGTCAGATGATCCATTAGAAGACCTTTTTCTTCTTCTGGCACTACTCCTACTTCCTTCCATATTTACTGCCCGATGCCCAGAGTTCAGCTACCTTTGGATGTTTGTCAAAATCTGTAGCATGGCTGCTTTCAACTGATTCTGCCCTTCCCGAGCTTTAATCATTCTTTCATTGTCTTCTCTGCAACTTTGCAATCCCACCCTTAGGCTTCTCATGGTGGCTGCAATATCTGCTAGAATCTCTTGATATCTTCTTCCATTGGACTCTATTTCAGCATTTCCAACTCGAATGTTTTCTCCCATATCATCTGCCTCGTGCTCATAGGGATCATGTGCATTATACATGCCGTTGATTCTCATGGCCGAGCCTAAGCCAACATTTCCAATATACACTATGACTCTGCAAAAATGTGTTAATAAACACCCTTGCTAGCTGCATGATAATTTCATAATTTAAAAACCACTTACCAACTGATCACTTGACCCATTTAGGCCCAATGTTGTAACCAATAGCTCTGATACCACAATGTCACGTCCCCTCCCCTCTACAAGGAATGGATGCTGCTCCGATACCACAATGTCAGGTCCCCTCCCCTCTACAAGGGAGGGACGTTGCTCTAATACCACAATGTAGCGTACTGTCCCCTCTCCAAGGGAGGTACGCTCCTCTGATGCTTGCTTCGATACCTTTTTTACATGCACCCAGTGCCCATACACCTGACTGATATTCATAATAATTTAAAACTTATTATTTCTTTATCTTTCCACATAGTCATGTTCATTTCTTAACATTCACTCTTAGACTTAAAAGCCACTATAACAGTCGTTCCACAGCTTACAGATCCACTCTGCAACCAGAAAAGTCGTTTTCACACTGAAACTGACTTTTTCGACTTCCGCCTTTCGGGCTTCCACCTTCCTCCTTCCGCAATGCAGCTTGGGGTAGACGGAACTTTGCAAAACGCCACTATGATTTCATGTCTTTCCGCATTCTACTTTATGCCTTCCGCTGCAGACTTTGGGATCGAAAACTTCAAAATATGATGGAATCATTTGACCACATTCCGCCTTTCGCCTTCTGCATTCCACTGCAGACTTCGGGAATCGGAAACTTAAAACACGGCGGAATCATTTAACCACATTCCACCTTCGGCATTTCGTCTTCCGCCTTCCACTGCGGACTTTGGGAATCGAAAACTTAAAACAGGGTTGAATTGTTTAACCACATTCCGCCTTCCACATTCCACTTTCTGCCTTCCACTGCGGACTTCAGGAATCAAAAACTTAAAACACAGTAGAATCGCTTAACCACATTCTGCCTTCCGCCTTCCGCTTTCCGCGAGCCGACTTCAGGATGCGGAAATCCAACACTTAGCCTCAGTTCTCTTTTTGTTCTTCAATTTCGGACTTCGGAAATCCATGAGATGACTACTTTAACTTTCGGTTTCCCACTTTCTGACTTTTGACCTTCCACTTTTCGCAGGCCGACTTTGGGATGTGGAAAACCAATTTTCTGCCTTATCCTTTTTCTGTTTTGTCGAATTCCACCTTCCGACTTCTGCCTTCCGCAGTGAGCTTGGGGTGCGGAAATCCAACTTTGCCTTAACCTTTTTCTTGTTTTTCCCTCCTTCCGACTTCTGCAAGCGGATTCTGGAGGGTGGAAAAACACATCTTACCTTAAGATAGCTGCATTTTTTATCCTGTAACCAGGCTTCTAAGCAAATTGTAGTGGAAAATACAAGGCATATACAAATGCAAATGCAAGGACATTTAACAACAATAAAATCTACTTAAATCATTAATAAGCATTCAACATATTCAGTACATTCATAAGCAAATACATGGCAGAAATAATATAATAGATAATACTTATCTTGAAGATGAAGTTGTCCCGCAACTAGCTATGTCGTTTTAGCGTTCCACCCAACCCTAGGCTAGTTGTGTTCATCAATCTCTCAACACAGCTGCCGCCCCCAAGCTCGGCATGATCTCCAAAAGGAACTAGGGAACAACAGACTCACACATAGCGAGAACATATCAAACATAGTCAAGCCAACATACAGTTGGGTTTATCAGACTGTCCAGCCAAGCCAATATAAAATTGGGTTTATCAAGCTGCATGCAATCAATCCAATACATTGTTGGGTTTATCAGGATACTCAATCAATCCAGCTAACAGTTGGGTTTATCAGAGTGAAAATAGTCAATCCAACATTCACATTAAGGACCAGCCAAGCTAACTAACTGATGGGTTTATTGAGACACTCAGCCAAGCCATCTTACTGTTGGATTTATCAGGCTTCGTAGCCAAGCCAACTAACAGTTGGGTTTATCAGGATGTCGAGCCAAGGATTACACATGGCCAAAATGCACAACAAGACACAGCTAAGCCAACACACCATTGGGTTTATCAGGCTGCTCATCCAAGCCAATATATGATCAGGTTTATCAGGCTACCCAACCAAGCCAATATACCATTGGGTTTATTAGGATGTCATCCAAGCCAATCTACCTTTGAGCTTATCAGGTTGCTAAGGCTGTGGAAAGGAAGAATGGCTAAGCTAGTGGCTCACTCACAGAGCTAGGGACACCTCCACAAGATCTATCTGGCCTGGAATCCATAATACCTACACACCCAACACAAGGAAGTATCCCCTTCTTTGCTACATAGTCCCTCTGGATATACCTTCCCTTCTAGTACTCTTCAGGATGTGCATAGAAGATTTACCAGCCACTTTTATCTTTTTGCGAGGTTCCTCTCTTCACTAGGTTTATCAAGCCCAATTGGCATCTCTTCCACTCCTAAGTTGTGCATACAGTTCAAACCCAAACCAGGGCACACGTAACAGCAACCATAAGGAGACTCAGGAACAACAGGGTTCATTTGTACACAAAATACCAAGGTTTCATACCACTCTGCAACATAGAGAAACACTGCAGAAGTGCGCAACAATACTCTGCTACATCAACCCATTCTGAGACTCGCATGATAACACTGTTGAACAACCCGTCCATGAATCAGGATAGCCGACTCAAGCGTGAATGAGGATCATGCTACTCCACAAGCTTTCCCTGTGAATGAGGAAGAGAAAAAAAATCTAGAACAACCCCTGTGACTCCGGAGAATGAAAGACAAACCTGAATGAAAGGAACGGAATGGGGAAAAACCAAAATGCGTTGGGTGACTCCCAAAACGACGGAATGGGCATGTATTCTTGTGCTTACTTGCTTCAAAAGCAATAATGCAACTTCCCAGACTGCAGGCTATCTCAGACACGAAATCTAACTGCCATGCCTTGCTTTTCCCAAGGCATTAACTGCCTCAACCAACTTCTGGAAGGATTGAATGATTGAGGACAGAGGACAAAAAGGTAGATGAGAGATCATGGTTTCTCTCATTGACATCTGGTCTCACCCTATTGGCTCAAGGGTTTGGATAAATCCCCCTCCCTGTTCCTTGTGAAATCATGCCCCCATCTCTTTTGTTGCAGTGCATAGCTAGTTGTGGTATTTTATTAAATTGCATATTTACATGATATCTCAAAAATATATTGTTCCTAACCAACACGAGAACCATCAGCATCAACCTTGATCGGCGATACACAAAATACTAAATCAATGGCAGGGCCTTGGCCTTGAGCTCCTAGCCATGATTTAAATACAATATATACATCATGTACAATTTTAATACCGTGGGGTCAAAAGCAAGGTATTACACACATGTTCAATGCATGGAATCCTAATAATGATTAAAAAATACATTTTTTCTCATCAACATAGAAATTTATACGAAAAATTCTATTGAGGAAATTGTCACAGATCTCAAACTTTGTAACAACATCTTAAAACTTGTGAATATTTATAATAGTCCACATGGCATCTTTGGCACACTACTTTCCACCTTGAATTTCATTTTTTCAAATAAAAAAACAACGTGCACATTCTGATAACTAGTGATGTCAACATTGACATGTTGAATGAAACGACATCAAAAAGGAAATTGCAAATGTTTATGCAAAATAAACATCTCAAATTGAAAACAACTAGGACAATGGTTTATATTGGTACAATGCTTGAACACTTTTGGACAAACCTAGATGGATATGAACTTGCTTTCACTATCTCAGATGCTTATTGGATAGACCATTATTCCAATTTCCTATCCATCCCTGCAAAACACATTTGATCTATTCAATTGCCATGCAATTTAAAATTGAGCAGTATATGAATTGTTCCAATAGTTCCTCCCTAGTTCATTGCTCCTAAACAACAATTGTTTAATAAAAAACACAGTTTTATCTTCAATTCACAATTGCGTTGATTTGATTTACACAAATGAAGTAACAACTTTTCTTCAAAGTACCTATTTCTGGCACAATCCTTTTTTCTATACTTTGCAGTTGCAACAATTCCTTGTTAGTGATTGAGCATAATCACTATCTGAAATTATATGTGCCATGGAATCTTCTTTCATAAATTTGTTTCTTAGGCAAAACACCTTCTATAAAGTTGGTTCATTACTTCTTTATTAATTAAAAGTATAACTTTTTTCGAGTTGAAAAACTTGGTTCATTAGTTCAAGCACAAAAAACTCTGCATAATTTGAAAAACTTTTATCGAAAAAAGTTCTCCTATTTCTCTATTAAAAGAAACAATGCATCCAATTGCAATTGACTACTACCGGAAAAAAAGGACATTTGCATTAGTTGATTATGCTTTTGCTCTTCATTTTTTGTTGCACTTTTTTTGTGTTGTTTTTCATCAACTTAAAGTGATATCTAGCACTTTTGTTGCTTGATGAATGTTGCATGCAAATGCAGGTTAGAACAAGTAGATTCAAAGTTGCAAAAAAAAAATATTTGGCATTCGCTGCTACCTTTGCATTACAAATTCCACTACATATGATGTCGAGGCCTAGCAATCCAACAATAGAAAAAAATCGCTTCCCCTTTGCAAAATACATCAAAAACAATCACAATGGCAACTAGTTCAATGACAGTAGCAATTCCAACAGTTGAAAGCCCAAAGTGGTATCTCTCTACTTCATTTTCAAAAAAATGTAAGATACTAAATTTAAGCAATTTTTTTCTTCTTCTTATAACCCGTACAAAAACTAGCTCATTTATTGTATCTATGTTGTTGCAATACCAGATTAAAGCAAACAATAATAAACATAGATACTATCATAGAACTCTGCACAAAAACATGTAATAATGTTTTCGAAGGAGATGTTTTGGTGATCTATGGACCTGAATAGAATAGAGGCCAAAATTCTCCTATCAAGGCACATATTTTGCATGCAAATTCAGTAAACAGACACTACCTAATGATAATTATTGCTAGTGCCAATGACAATTTAATCAAACACTTTTCTAGTGATTTGTTACCTAGGAAAAGCATAATCTTTGGATTTTCACTAAAAGGGGGCAATATTACCGTGGGGATGCAAAGTACTCCATCATGTTGTTGGGAAACACTGTCATATAATCAATTTAACAACTCTGCATAATGCACCAATTGTCACCATACATGACAATCAATGAACTATTGACATCAAATGAGTCCTATGTCATTGGTTCTATTGCAACAAATGTTGTTGCATGCTAGTACAACAACAAACAATTTGGTTTCTATATTAAGGATGGTGAAATGACAAATGACTATGTAAATGCATATTTCACTTCCTCCCATAAATGATATTGCTTCTCAACTTGTACTTATTTTATGTGCATATCCTTTTTTGTAGCTTTCAATACTTTCATTTTCCATAGACATATGACCCTAGTTTTTTTGTTGATTTCTTAGGATCGAATTAATGAAGGGTACAAAACCTTTTTCTCCGAGTACAACAATGGTTCACAGTTGATGAAGCAACACTTTATCTATTAAAAAAAATTAAGAAATGGTCCTAAAGGCAACCACCTGTTCAAGACTTCTCATGCCACGTTTATTGACCATCTCAAATGATGATTACGCATTTCAGAATATGCTCCCAACTATTGAATAAAAACATAGGTTTTATCAATAATGCCCTATTTTGTGTAATTGACTATGAAAATGCACACGTAGGTTCTATTAGAGGATGCTTCCACACATACTATTGTGCATTTTTATAAAAGCCATCGAAAATAGCTCTAGCCATAGATTCAAATACTCAGTTTACAGGCAAAACCCTTGCCATAATAGTCTAAATTGTTTCCACTTTTAGTTTCTGAACAATTGCCATTTTCCATTGTTGAGAAAAAAGTCACAAAGAAAATAAAATTGAAAAAAAAACAAAGAAACACACACATAATTGAAGCATATGGCAATTGTTATTTAACATGCAAGATACTTGTGCTCTATGTATGTAAATAAACATATTGGTATTGCATATATTTTGTATGTTGTTTTCTCTTTGGAAATCATGTAGATACAAGGAACACTTACAACTAAAAATGCATTTGCAATGAGTGCAAACTGCCAATGATTCAAAACTTTTCAATCTATACATTTTGCAAGCGTGAAACAAAAAATATATATGAGCACAACCTCAAATGCAACTTAGAGACAAACGATGGAATCATGGAATGCAATATTCGTGGCTTATAGTTGAAAGAATGTTTCCATGCGATTGCAAAATTTTTCTTATGATGATTACTCAAAGAGTGTTTCGTATACAGTTTTCAATCTACGTAGATTCTCTTGTCAAGGGCTTTTCACTTTGTCAATGCACAACAAAATCACTCACATAAGAAAATTTTGAATACCGAGTACAAAAAAATTTGCACATACATGATGCACAAGTAGACAAACTGAATATTGCATAGTTATTGATGGATAGTAGTTGTGTGTTGGTTTTTTCTATGGCATAACACACAAAATACCTATATTATTATACATTTTTGTTCCTGAAAGTCGGTCTTGCTTCAGCTATTGTTTTTGGAAACTACTTTGATGACGATGATATTATTTGCTTACTTATGCCTGGATTATCAAATGCATAATCATGTTTTCACCCATTCCTGTTAAACTGCAAAGCATGTGGATGTAAATTATAGTCATAATTCCCTCTTGAATCTATAGAATATATCGTCTTGTTTTCCATATGTTTAGGTACTTTGCATTGCAAATTGAGTAGTGATTTTATAGCTTCCATGTTGCTGCCATTGAACATGAAACTAATGTTGTGTGCCATTTTGTCTTCTGTAACAAATAACTAACACATCCAATGCAATTGAAACCAAAAGCATTTTATTTAGAATATATATAAATGCAATCTATCTTTGAAACCAAAAAAGGCTACCACACTCTGCATTTTATCCTAGATTTCAAACATAAGAAAAATGTCTCATTCAAATCGTTCAAATTTTTGCTCCATAGTTATCATTCAAATCACATCATTCTTGCATCCAAGAAGTGTATATTTAGATATTTTCAAACTCATATGCTATTGTCATCTATAATGATGTTTCGACCATTGTATACATACAATGTGCACCTATAGGTACATACATATGCAACCAACAAAGTGAAAATATAGATGGGGAAAAAACTTTTTGCACAAGGCAAAAAAATAGAGGACCTGATATTATAGTTGCTTTTTCCTTGGTTTTTTGCAAATGCTATGTGGTTATCCATCCCATTTGCACTTATCCACTAAAATAGAGATTGTTTCAGTTGCCTTGGCATATGAAAAAAAATGCAAAAAAATCTTGCAATATGTAATAGAATACTATGTGCAATGCTTCATCACTTTTGCAGCCACATGTTTTTGTTTTTTGTTTTTTCCCCACCTTGTTCAGAGAAAGAATATATAAAAAATAGCTTCCATTACTATAGCCTACCTCAATAGCTATGTATTGGATATGCTAACTAGCTTGAATAACAATATTGTAATTGTTGCAAATCTATGTGCCAATGCAAAATGTAGAAGGTATAGAATTTACAATGTATAGTCTCTTTTAATTGTCGGATGCATATAAAAGAATTTTCTTGAATACTTGAAACAATATTGAATTGAGATTTCTAAAATGCTCTTGATAATTTGAAGGTCCTTCTCCATGTGTTATTGGTTCAAATATTAATTTTAATTTTAACCGACAATCAAAAGCTATAGTGTTTGCATTTCATTTTGACTCGTTGAATCTAAATGATACTATAGAATATAGATTGTGTGGTGATGCACTTGTCTTTGACTTTTAAAATAGCTTAGAAACAACTACTATCCATTGTTCAGGATTTTGAAGCATATTTTCAACTTAACCTACTGAATAAGTCATAGTTTCAAATGGAAACAATGCAGATTTTACAATTGAATTGGCTAAGTATTTTTTAGCAATTTAAAGAAAGGTTATTTTTATTGAAAAGGCACAAAACTTGTCACAGGCCGTCGGTTGTTGTTTGAGATTTTAAAATTTACATATGCTATAGCTTGCGATCAATATAAAATTTGTCTACCTATATTTTCTCCTCAATTGTTTAATGAACAACTACTTTAGAAAACATGCCCTAAAGATTGCAAGACATAAAATGGACATTTTAGCTCATGTCCTTTAATCAGTTTTCTTTTTTCTCTCCTTGGTAATTTTCACTTGTTTTATTTCGTATCAATTTTCCTAACATTCCCAATTCTAGTGCCAATAAAACTAAATTATAATTCAATATCTTAACTTGGTTTCTTTTCCACTATCCTACATCAAAATCACATATTGTCTTCTTATAGTTTTGAAGAAGTTGAAGCAACTCTTGTTATTTTTTTGTTGTAAGTAAGATGGAACCTTTTCTATTACTACTGAGACTGTGAAAATATATTTACATACTCCTGACCCCTAAAACATGGGGACATGCAATGGTCCTATAACCAGAATAGGAAAGTGAACAAAATGGCCTAGATAGAGTGGCACAAGAGCATGAGAGCAGCCCAACCTTTCATCTTGAGCGCTCGATCATGTTTACAGTCTAAAAACGAAGAGTAGTAAAAAAACATAACAAGAACAAAACAATTAACATGACGAGAGGTAAGCTAGCGCTTGCGGGAAGATTCGGCCTTCTCCAAGGCATTGTTGATGGCACACATAGCCTCCTGGCTGGCGTCCTCTTGGCTAGCTTCCTCAGCTGCATCATCAACATTTTGACCACACTGGAAGGGGGGCTCAGATATCCGCAGTAAGTTGCGCATGTGGACGATGTTTCTCTTAGCGTCGTCTTTAAAGGTGCCCACAGTTATGTGTATCATCTTCGCATAACTGTCTCTCTCATTCATGGAGCAAGAGAGAATAAACTTGATCCTCCAATAGTTCAACATTACCACTTCTCTTCCCATATTCGTTCTAAATTCCCCATATATTTCATTCTCCATCGTCGTAATGGAGCGTTTGATATGCTCCGACGTCTCTTCATTGAAGACCTTTCCCATTCTTCCTCCTCATTGCCACCTTCGGGAGCTGCCATGGTTAACTTCTTGCGCGGTAAACTCTTGCAGTAGCGCCCTTGCCTGTGCAATGGTCTCCTCCTTCTCCTTCGCCTGCACTTCCTCACCTTAACATGCAACGTTCTTACGCTGGCATTCTTCAAACCTGCGCAGTAGTGCTTCTTCCAAACACTCTGGACAATTCCAAGTGCGATGCTTTCCCTCAGCTCTTGGCTTAAGTAAGAGCTCAACACCCAACAGGAAAGACCAACAATGCAAATCCAAGTACGCATTGTCACAGGGGGTGGATTGCTTGAGTATATGCTCAGGTCCCAACTTGCCTTCTCTATCTCCTTCGAATCCATCACATGAAATGAGATCCTCCTCCAAGATTTCTGGCCATGCCCCTCCTTATGCTCCTTGCAATTTTTAAACCTCCTCACCATCCCTTCCATGCGCACAACTGTACTATGCATGCAGGTGGACAATATGTGGGTTTGTACCCTCATGCTGGCCATATGTCTCCTCAACCTCCTCCACATGAGCTTCCAATACGTGGCTTGCCTCCTTCACGTTGGTCAGCACTTGGATGTCTTGTAGACCACCCGCATCCGGGTGAAGCAACTCTTGTTCTTATTTCACCTTTTTTACTCTTAAAAAATAAAGTGAATCTACTTCAATTTTACTTGCATGCCAAAATCCTTGACACACGTCACTCATATTTACATGATGATTGATAAATATCTCAATCTACAAAGGTGCAATATCTTTGTTAACTCCTAAGTTTCCTTGTTACACTTTGATAAAAAACAACCTTGTTGCACTTTGATAAAAAAAAAAACAATGTTAAGTTAAATATACTCTATCTTTAGCATTTGCATTCCTTTAACATGGTTAATGAATATAAATTCTTTTTATTGTTTGTTATTTACTTTTGAATAGATGGTTTCTAAAACATGTTAATGTGCGAAAAATGGCTTTGGAACCAATACATGGTATATGGTGTTGCTCATGCCTCTTAACATTGCAAGCGACCATTCATGGCACAAGATGAACTTGAAGAAGGATAGATTGTCTTTAAACAAGATGTGGATAATTGGTCCCAATTAGAATTTTATAAGTTGTAAAATATTCTTGAGTCATTCATTGTGCATTGCCAAAATATTTGTATTTGCAACATTTAGATTGTGTATTGCTTGAGAACAAGCAACTTTTTTGAATTAAGTAAAAAATCAACAAATAATCAGTCCAATTGTTTAAACATTGTATTCATCAAAGCAAAGAAGGCTTAGTCTTATCTCATGTGAAAAAGACATTGCTAGCTTAAAGAAACATATATCTTCGTATGGTCATTCAACAAATAAGTAGATCATCCCATATGCAAACTACTAAATTAATTGATCATCCAGATCATTCTTCATTGGTTACAATATAAAATGGCTACGGAGAACATTTTCGTCATTGTGCACATGACACATTGTTTATCCAACCATGTAAGAGATGATTGCTACTGTGTTTTCTTTTCGAAAAATAGCTACGCACAGTCCAACTACTCTGGATCTGCCTTCGTGTCGCTACTCAACAATTATTGCTTTCAAAAACTTGCTCCCATTCTATTTGTAACATATTATGAAGTAACTAAATATTTTTAGCAAATATATGCATATGAAATGTTAAACAAATGGAAACAACTATCAAGTAATTGCTTTGTTATTATTATATATATAAAACATACTCTCCATTTATGAAATTGTAATGACCCTTGAGCTAAGATTGTTTCATGACTTGAATCTCCATGCTTGTTCTGATGCTTATTGTCTTCACAAAATTACCTGGCATTGTTCATTTTTCAAAGCTATGATTATAGAATTTCAAAGTTATGATTATAGAATTGCAATTACTATGCAATTGAACTTTATCAACACTTATTAACACAATTGTCAATTGAATATTGTTACACATTCATATGCTTTCCAATGCTCCTTGTCCATGAAATAGTAAATGATTATACATGATCCATTTAGCAATACAATGTGATTTAACATTGCTCCTACCAGAATAGGTTCATGCCAATTGTAAACCACTAGCCAATACATTTGCAATGTCGCGGACATTGCCACCTCATGGCTCTTGTTTCTTAAAGTCATAATGTTGTATATTTTTGTTTTTTTGTAATGTTCAGGCTTGCAAACTCTTGCAGTGATTACAATTGAAATGAAATGTTAGTATATAATCTTTTTTGTATTTTTAATCTCTTGAAGCCTTTCATCATATATTTTTATTTATGTTATTTACTTTCACGGTTTAAATATTATGAATATCAACTATTTCTTATTTTGATATAATATTTTACATAATCAATCAAATAATGACAAATTAGAACAATGATTAAAACATTAACTAATACTTAATAAGTAATTTTAATTAATAGTTTAAGGATATATTAATGAATGATTTAAGGGATTTTTCCAAGGAAAACCTCATGGAAAACACCTAATCACATTATCGTGTCTCGTGGATGGTGCTTAGTGCAAACCTATTAGTGTTGATCACGATGCCTAACTTGGTAGAGACATCAACTAAGGCAAGCAATAGAGGTATCCAACCCGAGGAATCGACCTCAGGACCTCTTGTATGAAGCTTAAAGCATTCAACCACTTGAGCTAGATCATTGAGCTAAATAATTTAAGGATCAATTGATTTATGATTGATATTGAAATTTATTGGTGGGGATTATACACATTAAAATAATATAATTGTTAAAACAAATAGAATATGTTACAATGATAAGTAAAATGGTGATTTACTAGTAAACAAGTGCACTAGTAATCTAATGTAGGTATCACATTGGTGCTTTTGAATATCTATCACACTAGTGTTCTTACATAGGTTTTGCATAGATGGTTTAGAATATTTATTGCGTTGGGATGTTACAATTAATTATGCATTGGTTTCCTAATATGACCTATGAGCATCAATGCCTTAGTAGATCAAAGAGACACACTAGTGCTCTAACATGACTTAAGAGCATTGATTATTTAATAGATGGAGGATGCACCATTGCTACAATGTGGAGTACACTTAGTAAATTAGAAGCCATGGTCTTCCTTGAAAAAAATAGAACCCATGGTATTTCGTGGAAAAGTTAGAACCTATGGACCAAGGAAAATAAGAACATGTGACACAAAAATACCTTGAAAAATGTGGTTTGATGGACCATATATAAAAATTGCAATGGTGCTTCATGCAAATATGGGAGCACTAATGTTGTGTGTCTCACTAAAGCATTGATCCTTTGCATATACTATAAATCCCCATCAATTCAATAAAGGGTATCACAACACCAACATTTATTGGTAATGCACCTATTTTGATGAAGAACATTCGTGCACCATTTATCCAAGTGCATTGTATGGGTTGGGGTCGATGGTGCTCTCATATCAATAATGCATTAATGTGACATATATGAAGAACTAATTTTAAATATAAGCATACTTAATCGTTTTTTTGGAACTAAGTAATCACACTTCTTCATTTCTTTCTTTTATGTATTAATTTATCTAACCTACTTTAAAGCAACGTCCATATTGTTAACTATTGTTGCATCTATCGTCATCGGTTATTCCCTTGCATCCACTAAAGAAAACAAAATCAGATTCCTTTCTTGATCTATGGAATTTGGTACATGTCTCCTCTTCCCCATTCCAAAAGGACTAACCAATGGGAAGGGAGGTGCTTCCTAAGGTATAACAATAAAATTGGATTCACCACTACTCTTGAGCATTGTAGTTATAACTACAAAAGGATCGAGTACCAAAATCATAGAAACTCTTAATTATATCTACTCAATGGATGTCCAATTGTGAGTATTTCCACCAAGATGGCTTTCGAGCTCTTTTTTTTGCCTTTTGGAGTCGAGACAACTATGCCTTTGGGTAGAATGCCACCACATGACAATAAAGAAAGTTTTGCAACAAAAGGAAATATGTTCATATTCTAGGTGTTGATTCCCACTTCAATTGTTACATTACAATACAATGTAGACATAAAGAAGTTTGCTTAAATCCACATAAACACATATCCTAACATAGGTAATAAAACCACAAACATTAATTTTCAAAATCTAGAAGATGAAATTACCCAAAGTATTGATGATAACAATTAAAATCGCAAAACCCTAATAATCCAAAGAAAGATTGGCAATCTAACCCATAATAAGATATTTATAATAGCACTAGCTAAGGTCGTAATCATAGTGCAAGGGATTGCAATAAACTAGTATTCAAGGATAATAAGAACTTCGGGCTATTTTCTTGAGGGAAAATGTATATACGTGATATTGGTAAGTCAATCCTAAATAAATATTGTGACCACCTGCAAGAGGTCACAACTAGATCTAGAAATCCAATGAACAACAATACTCTAAGCAAATTTACAAAAGGAAAAAAGAGAATAGAGAGTGAAGAGAAAAATCTTCGATCAAAACATTGAACTCTTATTCAATAATTCAAAGAATGAATAATCTCATACATATAGGCAATTCAAATTGTACATTGATGCATGAAGATCAATTTAGGCTTAACTTGGAGCTTAGATGCCCCAGTTAGCCATGCAATCTCTCAGGAACGAGTTAACTAGCTCATAATTAACCTAAGATGACAAGTGGAGTTTACTTTACTAAAATCAAGTATTTAATCCATGCATAAATCATGCATGGCATGAATTAGCTAATATTAGTGAAGGAGGGTGCTACATGTTAGGATTGATTAATCCTCCTTTGTCCAATATAGTCTATTTGGTCATTTTTCCAAACTTAGGAAGTTATTATCAATGTACTAGAGTATGGGGGACACACCTAAGGGTTATCTGCCACTTACTGCATCTTCATGCATGCATTTATGTGCCTGTGGGACCAATCCCTACATTATAAGATCCCACTCTGAGTGCCACTAGAAGTCACCTTTAGTTGGTTGTGGTAGGTAAGCATTTATGTTGAGTTATCCTCCAGTTACCTTTAGTTATATCACTATCACTTAACCTAGCACCAGTTTTCATGCATGTAGGGAGTGTGGCACCTTTTGTCCACCTAACTCATCAGTTAATTGATTATAGACTGATTTAGACATCCGGAGTTAAACTAGTGAGCTCCAGTTGTGATTTTTCCACATTGAGTTAGATAAACGATCAGCTAGAGTTTGTAGATTTGAATCATATCCACAGTGTTTGAATTATATTTATTGTACTACCATTGTATTACTAATTAATGAATTAAGATTAATGTTATGATTATCTGAGCAATTCTTGTCTGATTAATCTAAAATTTGTGTCATTAATTCTTTGCTCAGTGTACATTGATCTTAATTATTCCAATGCATAATTCCTTTCCAATAGCTCTCATCTTTGTTGAAATATTGTAACTTCAAAGGATATTATAAATGTATTTTACTGATGTACCCCAAGGGAGATGCTATTATTCCTCCGTTGGGATGTTACTATTGTAATTGGTCATCATAGAGTCATGAGGTAAAGCCTCCATTGTAAGTCGGGTCATTAGTAACCCAATGAATAATATAAAATATTGTTTTGAGTCTTCCTAGGTGAAGTTGACCCAGAGTGTTTAGCGGGGTCGACTTGTTTATGGTAAAATTCAGTTGACATAATGTGTCTAAATAGAGGAGTTGTATTCCTCATTATAACACAGAATCACTCACTTGAGTAGCGCATATGAGAGAGAGAGAGACAAATCATCAAGGAGGAGAATACATGTTTTAGGGTTTTATCTTATACATCTTATACAGAGGAAGTTTTGCTGGGTTTTCTTCCCCTTAAGGGTTTCCCAGGATAAATACAATGTCTATCTGGTGATTGTGTTTCTTTTAGTGATTCTGCATATGCTACTGTTGTGAATTTGGATTAAACATTAATGATATCTATTCTAGCATATGAAATATTAACATGATATCATAGCTAGCCTAAATAGGACAACTTTCACAAGGTGAAACTCTCTCTCCTCTCCCTCCAGAAGAAATTAGGGTTTTTACAAAGTTTGGAATTTGGAAGATTTGATTGCATAGAAATTTGTGCCTCCCTAGAGCACATCTATTGATCCCGGGATAGAATTTTTTGGGTGGTTGAATATCAAGGAAATCCAAACCCTAGTTTGGCCCTGAACCTGAAAACTGCAGAAAACCATAACCAGAAAGTCTGCGAAAATTGGAACCTCGCAAGTAGGATTTGAAGGGTGAATATTTGGGGTCTCTAGAAATCAGTTGGACCAACCAACTTGCCTCAGTCAAGCGCATATCCTGGTAAGGTCAGCTTTTCATTTTTGAGAAATTTCAATTTTTAGTGACCTACTGGACAAGATGGCCCCAAGCACTAAGCTTGATGACAAAGTGGAAGGCATAGAAAACTTCCTAGCATGGAAGTATAGGATTGGTCTCATTCTGAAAGAGAATTTCCTTGAGAAGTACATCAAGGATGAAGTTGCAGAACCAACAGAAGTCGAAGCTAAGGAGAAGCATGAACAAGACCTAATCAATGCAATGAGAATCATTGTTGATTCTATAAAAGATCACTTGATCCCTCAAGTGTCATCTAAGAATACACCAAAGCAAATGTATGGTGCACTTTCTAGAATGTATGACGGAAGGAATATCAACAGAAAGATGAAATTTGAGAGCTCAACTGAAGGGAACCAAGATGAGTAAAGGGGAATAAATTCAAGAACTTCGCAAGGGTCTCCCAGTTCAGGGAACATCTAAGTGCTATTGGAGACACCCTTGATGAGGAAGAACTAGTTATAACTTCTCTCAATGGTCTCACTAGACCTTGGGATTCATTCATACAGACACTATGTGCCATAAAAGAAAGAATGAAGTTTGACATAGTATGGGAATATTGCATTCAAGAAGAAGCCAGATTAGCTAACAAAGAATCTCTACTCAGAAAAGATGACCAAGCTCTAGGCATCCATACTAAAGGAAGAAAACAATCAAAATTCAAGAAGGGTAATCATAAACCTTCAAAGAAGAAGTTTGAAAAGAAAAGAGTAAGCAACCAAAAGAAATATTACTCAAAGTATCAATGCTATAACTGTCATAAGATAGGACACCTTGCCAGAGAGTGTCCATCACCAAAGAAGAAGAAGAACAAGAGACATCATGACCATCTAGCTGAAGATGAGGATGAAGAAGAAGAAAGATCTCAAAAGATATTTACAAAAGAAGAATACATGGCTTATTAATAGTGGTGCATCAAAGCACATGACAGGGAAGAAGCAAACTTTGTCAAGACTTGAGGAAAATAACTCTCCTCAGAAGGTATCATTAGGAGATGACTATCAATATCCCATCAAAGTTATTAGTGAATCAAGCTACAAGCTTGACTCTGGGACTTCCATGAAGATGAAGGAAGTACTGTATGTACTAGGTTTGAAAATAACTTACTTTCCACCTCATCTCTAGATAAGAAAGGATATAGAGTTGATTTTATAGATGTACAAGTACTTATGTGGTCCAAAGGAAAGACAGTTGAAGATGTTGTGGTCATTGGAGAAGAAGAAGGAGGATTGTACAAACTCAAAGGACATCCAGAGACAACCCTTGTCCATGAGACTACTAGCTCAAGTGAACTATGGCATAGGAGGCTTTCTCACATCAGGGATAATTTTAGGGGCGAAGTTTAACCCATGGGCGAATTTAAAGGGGTTATAAAGATTTACTGGGCGAATATTAATATGGATTTTTTTTTTTAATTTAATACATTCGTCCAATACTTATTAACCAAATAATAATAATAAAAACAAATAGCCCTTCCCTATTAAATAGGGAGAGAAAAAAAAAACAATTCTTAGCCTTCTCAAATTTACCTCAAAACCTACTTTTGTCCCCAATTTCTAGTAAAATTTCTATTCAATCTTTACTTCACTCCAATTTCTAGTAAAAATCATGTTCAATCCTTCCATCGTCCTCTATTTTTTTTGTAAATGGGGACTTATAACTATTATTTATCCCTCCACATTTTGTTTAAAATGAGAATACAGTTACATTCCTCCATCAAAATTGTGTGGAAACATTTAGTTGCCACCATTTTTATTAATGGAGGTTTCGAATAGTTATTTTTCCCTCCATATTTCATCTAAAATGAGGAATTTAACCTAGATTTTTTATGTAAAGAATTCTTATATAAAAATGGTGTGGCACATAGGGTAGTTGCATTAAGGATGCAAGGAAGGAAACAAAATCTTGATTTATTAAATATCAGGGTTGAAAGAGAGAGGCATACTAAGATTGAGAGACCCTTGGAGCATCTAGCTCTTTTAGACTTCTTTCATTGCAGTTATATACAGGTCGGTAAATTGAGTTGGGGTTGATTATTTTAGACTTCTCTCATCACAGTTATATATAGTAAATTTAGTTAGGATTACTTCTTTTGTGGGAGATATATATATGTCAGTAAATTGAGTTAGGGTTCATTGTTTCAGACTTCTCTCATCACAACTGTATACCCTAAATTGAGTAGATCATGTTTTTTTATAAATTTTATATAATAGAAATATATTGCACAAGGTAAGTAGTGGATGCTAAAGTTACTTTTGCAGTTTCATAATATATGTTCAATGCACATTTTTAATAAGCTTATGTTTCTGTTTAAAATGACCTGCTATAACTTCTTGATGGAGTCATTTTCTGTGGTAGAGATCTGGAGAGGTTTGAATTAATGAGTTAGATAAGGGATAACATTCGCTTCGCTATGCTAAAATATGTAACTATAGATAATAGTTGGCAGAAATTGTGCCACTTACTCATAAGATATATTGAAGGAAAAATTAGTATCCTAGTCTTACCAGGTAAAAAATAGCTAGATATTTATATAATGTTATCATGGCAAGTGGAAGGGAAGGAACTATGGATTGATCTATGTTGTCGTAGCAAATTTACAAATCTGCTATGCACCCTGGATAACATAAATAATTTGTGTAGGCTAGATCTAGAGTTACATATTTTGAATTTGGCCTCCACAAATGGAATTAGGTCAAGTAATTTTTAGGGGGGGATGTGTAACTCCTTCCGTGCTTATAATTGGCACAAATAAAGATTAATATATAAAAGAAAATAATTTGAATATACCAAATAAAATAAAAGAGAATACACAAAAAAAATTAGTTGGCTTGACAAAAATAAAATAAATATCAAAACATAATAAAAATATGTCGGCTTGATAAGAAAATTATTGGAGTATATATATACCAAAATAAACCAAACATTTATCAAATTAATCAAAGAACTCTTTCAAAAAAAATTAGTGTCTTTTGATTCGAATTTAACGAAGCGGGGCTCTCACCCTAGGGTGAGAGCCTTCCAGGTACTTACTGTTTTATATTTTAGAATTGTGCCAATATTCTTATATTGTCAATAAGAATAAGAAAAATGTTTTATATTTTACATTTCACATTATATACATTTTGTGTTTTCCCTTATATACCAATTTTTTGGTATATACGGAAAAAATCTCAATTACTCATTACCAATTGCTCTAATATAAATTATTTTACAAATACATTTATTGTTAATTTAAATTAATATTATTAAAAATAATTTAACTCTATAAAAAAATGTGTACTCTTTCATAAGCTAACTGTTTAGCAATTGTTGCTTGTCATTCTTTGAATCATTTTATGAGAGAATGCATGCAAACAAAGGTAGGTGCTGTGAATTTTTCATATAGATGTTGTGAAAGCCTTTCTCTTTTTCTTGAGTACAACATTTATTCTGAACTACACAATCTTTTTTTAAGTTAGAATTACAACATTTCATTTTAGATTATATATTATATTCAAAATTATTTTTAAGTTAAATAGTGTATTTCTTATTCATGTAGTGGATGTTTTATTCATATAAACGTGGAAGTTTTATTTATGTTTTTTTTTGTGACAGAGAATTTGAACTCATTTCTTTTAATTTATAATTTCTTATCTCAATTACTCATTACCAATTGCTTTAATATGACTTATTTTACAAATACATTTGTTGTTAATTTAAATTAATATTATATATTTTGGAATGTACAAATATGTGCTTAGTTTTCAATGGTTATTATTTAAATTATTTGTAAGAATGGTGTAAAATAATGTTAAAAATTAAGAAGAAAAAAACATAATGAAAATGAAAATAGGTAGAGTGTTGTATGTGAAATGAAATAAAATAATCCAATAATAAATTGAAATTAAAAATGGTCAATTTTAATTTATCAAAGATCAAAGAGATTTTTTTTATATGAAGGAAGTGTAAAGAAAAAGTAGGAATGAGCAAACCTATGAATAAGATGGAAGTACACATTGGAGAATATATGGAGTATTGAGGAGGAAGTAAAGTTTTAATTTGTTATAAATGTAAAGTATAGCCAATGGTGGCTTAGCTTAGTGGGTAGATATTATTAGTCTTTATCATTATTAGGCTTGTTATAAGAGAGAACTAATAGAAAAAAAATTAGAGTCAAAGATATAAGTTTATACTTTAAAGGTGGATAGAATAGAATTAAAGGGAACAAATGTGAATAAAACAATCAGACCTCAAATGTGTGGGGATAACTTTGTTGATGGTTTGTCAAAGTTCACTTAGTTTAAAGTTATCTTTATAGTTCTAGTTATTTAACAACTTCTATAATGAGTATCATAGTGGACTATTTCATTAGCGTGTAATGTCCCTAAAAAAAATACAACAAAAAATAAATAAATAAGGGTCTTTGTGTAGTTGTAAAACTATATAGATTGATCAGTTTTTTATTTTATTTTATATCATACTTGGTAAATTAACTTCAGCATTGAGTTTAAAATGTGATATTTTCCATATTTATAATGCTCGCAGCTTTGAGTGTCCTTCTGTGGTTGATATAGGAGTAGTATTGTCGTTATGACTTTATCTTGTGATTTTACGTAACATGAACTATCTTAGTTCATAAGTTTGAAAATTGTTCAGTCTAGCATTCTTTATGTAATTGTATGAGTGGTGATAATTGTTATTTCCTATATGGCTTATGCATTGATTGGGAACTTTGACTTAATTACTCGTTCATGTTCATTTGTCTTCTTTGAGAAATATACTCTTCTTTGTGTGGATGTTGGCCCATATATGGCTTGAGCTTTACTTAGCATGTTTTCTAATGTATTATATCATTATGCCCTTGCAGTTACCTATACTCCTTGGTACGGATGGAGTTCTATTACTTGTGAATCTTTTAACCTAAATACCTAAGCTTCCTAATGGTGACTTCATAATATAATATTTGTGAAACTTTGTTATCACTATGACCTTGAATATATATGGTTTTTATGGGGATTATTAATACTTATATTGGACATAATTTGTAAGGTAATTGATGGACTTGATACACCATAGCTTACGTTTAACTACATGATTGAAGACATTTTTATAACTTAGGATAATTTTTTTCCTATCAAGGGTGTCATTTTATGTATTTGTAACTTTCGTTGATCACACTCTTAAAGCACACATTCATGTGTTGTTAAATGGTTTCCGTGATCTTTAATGTAGCCCATGTGAAGGGGCATATTTTTTGTGATTAATTGGCCTCCACTTTTTTTTATTTAGTTTTTTACTAAAACGGTTATAGAGCTATTTTATTTATCAACTGGCTAAACAGCTGCCAGAAGCTTTACATCCATAATTTCTGATCTGTCATAAGCATAATTTCCAGGGGCGGCAATATATATTTTGCGCCCTTTACAAAAGTTCTGGAATGAGCTATACGGAAGTAGGATTCTTAGGAACTTAAGCATGATGAGAAAAACTTGAAAGACATAACATAAACTGATCAGAGATGAAGTAGTTCAGAGTTCTGCTTTTGGGGCCTTTCCATTTTCCTTGAGCATTTCTGCTACCTTTTTTTCCAGCTCTGCCAGCCGGAAGCCGATTCCTCCTGTAGCATTTGCCAAATCCTTTATGCTCTTCAACTTGTCTTCAAAGATTTCGTCCCTCAATTCTTTGAGCTCCAGATTCATGCTCTCCCATCTATTGGTTCCGAGAGTTTGCATTCTGACTTGTTTGCTCTCCACCTTGTTGACTGCGGTCTTCGTTTAGATCTTCCTGGATTTGAGAGAGGCGAGTTTCTAGAGTGGAGGATGAGCTAGATGCCATATCTAGACCCGATCTGTTCCCTTCAATTCCTTTGCACGCGATCTTAGAGAAGCTCAGTGTTTCCTTCAGCGTAATACAGAGATGAATGATGGAGTTATTTGGAAAATGATGTCTGATATAGGCACGAGCTTTTGACTTCATCTGATTTTTGGGAGGATTCTCATCGATTTCCTGAGATTTCCTTTGCTGGAAAGTGGATTTACCCTGCTGGAGATGGATCTTCCTGGAGGACGCCAATTGGAGGCCAATTCCATTGGTATCAGACCCAGTACATGGAGAACCGTGGTCATGATACAATCGCTGGTGCAGATTTGTCTTACTCCGGCACTTTGTACTCGCCAGCGAAGGGAACGCTAAGCTAAAAGAAAACGAGTTTCTCATTTGGCTTTCTTGGTCAAATCTGAAAGGGACAACCACGCTTGTAATAAGGTATGGGCACGTGATTGATGGTTCCATTTAGGCTGAGAGCTCCTTTCCTCAACTAGACTCCCAAATTCGCTTCATGATCTGCTAATTGGTTGAGGTGCCGCAGGACGTGGAAGAACTTCAACTCTTCGAAAGCTTCCATCTGCAATGTGACTTTCTTGTAGAAGTGAGTCAGCTCCATATTATTCGGGGCCTTCTTCAGGATGAGAGCTTGGATGGTAATTCGGGAATCACTTATTATAGTGAGCTTCTTCATGGAAAGCGTTCTTGCTTGATTAAGTTCCTGCCAGATAGAGAGTATTTCAGCAGCATTGTTAGTTTTATTGCCCAGTCCCCAGGAGAAGTTGAGAATAATCCTCCCGGTATTGTCTATCAGAACTCCTCCACTTCCCGCAGGCCCTAGATTTCCCTTCGAGGCCCCATCCACCTGCAGAATGTGCTCATTCAAAGAGGATCTCCATTTAATAAACTCCTGCTCTTCTAATCTGATTTCCCACGGATCATGGTGCTTCGTAGAGAGCTTGATTCTGGTGAGAATTGAAGGGTCTAGTTCATGGAACCAGCTGTGCCCCTTATAGTCTGGGGTGGATTCATTAGATAACTTTGGATTTGAAGTAACCAGTTCCCCAATCAAGGCCTTCACTTTGGTTGCAACTTGGGCCGGAGTACCTGCTTTTTCCTGAAAAATTCTGTTATTACGTTCCATCCATACTTTCCAACAGAAGATTTTAGGAACCCACATCCAACACATTTTAATCAGCTTCAATCTAGAGAGGGGAAAAGGAGCTAAATCGGACCAATAAGCAAACAGGGAGGAGATGGAAGGGGGAGATTCAGGTTCAGCTGAGCAAGAAGAATGTTCCAGAGATCAATAGAAAAAGGGCACTGTAAAAACAGATGAAGTGAATTTTCTTCATGGCTGGCACAAAGAGGGCATCTAGAGGGCCCCTCCCATCCTCTTTTTAGGAGATTATCCCAGGTTAAAATGTTATTGTGCAGAAGAGACCAACAAAACAGATCGATTTTGGGAAGAGAGGGGTGGAGCCATAGGTTCCTCCCAACCGTGGGATCCAGAGTAGCCTAAGGAATTGCTCTAAGGGTTGCATAAACAGAAGCAGCAGAGTACCTACCAGAGGAGGAGCCCCATCCTCTTTTATCCTTCAGCTTGGAAGACGAAGGGGAGAGACCTTGGAGAGCATCTAGGAGAGAGCGAGCTTCAACATCAAGAGGAAGCGGGACAGGCCCCAGGTCCCACTTGATCCAGGAGTCATCTGGACCCCACCTAGAAAGATCCCAAAGGGTGAATTTGCTGTTTGAGTGAAGCCAGTTTTTAATGTTCTCCAATCCTTCCAAGACATTTAGAGGAGGCTATCCTAGAATGGAGTCTTCCCAAAACTTTATTTTGGCGCCATTTCCCAGAATCCAAGTAAGGTTGGAAGAGATCAAGTTCAGGGACTTTAGACAGAGAGAGAGGATTGGGGAGCCTTTCCTAGTCCTCAGGGGGTGGTCCAGGCACCTTTCTTTGTGACCTCTGAAGTACTTTGTTCTCAACGCTTTGGAGCTCCAAGTGGTTTTCCCCCTGATCATTTTCCAAAGAATCTTTCCTCCCATGGCTAAATTCTGAGTGCCCACATCTCTGATTTGCAACCCTCCTTCCCATTTTGGAGCTTTGATTTTATTCCAGCTTACTAAATGCATTTTCCTTCCTTCATTCCTTCCCCCTTCCCAGAGGAAATTTTTCAAAAGCTTGTCAATTTCTAGCACTATTCCTTTTGGGGCTAAAATGAGCGAGGCTTGGTAAACTGGAAGGGATGCCAGAACAAGTTTACCAGCTTTGTTCAGCCAGGAGGCCCCCCATGACATTATTTTGCTCTTGAGTTTTTCCAACAAGGGCAACCAAAGGCTCTTTCTAGGGGTGGCTTTCACAAGAGGAATTCTGAGGTATTTTATGGAATCCCACCTGGAGGTTCCGTCCATATTCAGCGTCTTGGAAATCTCTGTCATTTCGATAGGGGGGCAGTTCCAGCTATAGATTTTGCTTTTCCTCAAACTGATTTCACTTCCAGAGGCCTCAGTGTAGACATCCAACTCATTCTTGAAGGATCTGGCCATGGAGAGATTTGCCCGGCCCATGAGAAGGGTATCATCAGCGAACTGAGCATGGTTCATTCTCCACTCTAGGGGAGATTGAAAGCCCCATTAGAGAATGTTGTTGGGTTCTCTTGTCAAGCTGGAAGCTGAGGACCGAGGCTTGAATTACATAGAGCAGGGGGGATAATGGGAAACCTTGCCTTAGGCCCCTGGATGCTTGGAAGAAGTTGGATGGTCTCCCGTTCACCAAGGGGGCGATCCAGGGCCCCGAGATGCAGGATTTGATCTAGTTGACTAAATGGGGATGGAATCCCATTTTTTCCATAACAGCAAACAGAAAATTTAATCGAACTCTGTCAAAAGCATTAGCAAGGTCTAGCTTGACTATCATACCTTTTTCTTTCCGTTGACAACTTGAATGGATTGCCTCTTGGACCAGGATGATGTTGTCCTGGATTTGTCTGCCCTGAATGAAGCCCCCCTGGTTCTTCAGAATGATCGTTGGGAGGATTTTTTTTAATCTGTTTGCAATAACTTTGGTGATGATTTTGTACCCCGTGTTGCAGAGCGAGATGGGCCGGAATCTGGAAAAAATTTGGGCGCCTTTTTCTTTAGGAATTAACGCCAGAAAAGAGGAGTTTGTGCTCCCTCCAATTTTGCTGTAGTTCTGGGATTTCCTCACCATTTTGACCAGATCCTTTTGAGTGATGTCCCAACAGGCTGTGAAGAATCTTGTCGTGAAACCATCAGGTCCTAAAGCTTTGTCAGGGTTCATTCCATGAATAGCTTTTCTTATCTCCTCAGTCGAGATTGGAGCCGTCAACCTGCGATTGTCTTCCTCATTGATCAGCTTGGGGATCTCAGAAAGAGGGTATTGATCCAATAGAGGGGGCATGTCCATTTCTTCGATGAACAGATCTTTAAAGAAGGAGTGAGCTGCGGTCTTTATCTCCTCAAAATTGCTGATCGAGTGGTCCTGGAAATGAATTTCTCTAATGTTATTGTGATTTTTTCGAGCTTCTGCCTGCTTATGGAAGAAAGAGGTATTTTTATCACCCTCTTTAAGCCAAAGACAGCGCGCTTTAATTCGCCAGTACTGCTCTTCTTTTCTCAGCGCTGAGTGTAGTGCCTTTTGAAGGTCGATTTCCTCATTTAGCAGCTCCGGGGTGATCGTGGACTCCTCCATGAGAAGCTGGTGGTTTCCTAGAGCTCGTTGGGCATGCAATCTTTCAGATATTGGGGAGGGCTGGGTCTTCGCCCAGGATTTCAAAGCAACTTTAAGTCTTCTCAATTTCTCTTCCCAAATGAAGAACAGCGAACCAGTGACTGCCTTTCGCCAAGTTTCCGAAACAAGATCTAAGAAACCTTCCATGGAGACCCAGAGGGGGCTGAATCGAAAGGGAATGGGCCCCGGCTTTTCTCCAATGGTCATAGAAAGAGAGATAGGCTTGTGATCAGAGGTGTAGGCCTGAAGGATTTCAGAGTTGGCAAATAGACCAAGCGTTAGGAAGGACGAATGAACCAAAAAACGATCTAGGTGGGCAACAATATGTCCCGGACCAACTCTTTTATTTGTCCAAGTGAATTTGCCTTTGCTGGGTTTGATATCTTCCAGATCCCAGCCTGAAATGATATCTTCTACCCACTCCCGCGCCGGATCTCTTACGGGGGAGCCTCCTTTCTTTTCCGAGAGTGCCAGGGTGACATTCATATCTCCAGCGAGCACCAGGTTGTCATGCTGGTTTGCTGTAAGGAACAAGTTCAGCGAGTCCCAGCAATCTCTTTTTTCTGATAGGAGGACCGGGGCATAGATGTTGAAGAGGCTGATCTGTTGCCCCGAGTCTCGGTGCTGCAATTTTGTGAAGATCCAATGGGTGGTTCCATAATCCTCGAGTAGATCTAGCGTGGAGGAGTTCCAGAAGGTGGCTATCCCTCCTGAGGCTCCCCTGGAGCTGACTGCTCTTCCTTCTCCTTTTTTCCAGAACTTTTTGCTGGCCTGAATGGTCTCAAGCTCCTCCATCTTCGTCTCCTGGATCAGAAGGATCTCTGGGGAATTCATTCGGACTAGATCTTTGATTGCTTCTTCTTTGGACTTGCTTCCTATCCCTCTGCAATTCTAGGAGATGAACTGCATTAGGGTTAGGAGGAGGGGGGGGTGGCTCCTTTCAGAGCCCTGCCTTTCTTTGAGGATCTGGTTTCCATCATGTCCGGGATGGTTTGCTGGACTCCTACTGTTACATCTCTATATGATTTCTCCTCCCTTTTTTTTCGGTATGGCTTCCTTCCTCTTGGAGTCCTTTCAGGTGTTCCAACCGAGCTGCTGGTCTCAGTGGCCCCCCCATCGGATTCAGCTCTAGTTTCAGAGCCTATAGTGATATTTTCTTCATCCGATTTCAAAGCTTCTTTTGCTATCGAGTCATTCTTGTTCTTGGCTGTATTTTCTGAAGAAGTCGCTGAGTGAGGGGCTATCTCTATGCATTCCTTCTCCGGTTCCTTGGGTGGAGCTGAATATTTTACCAAGGGCTCCTTCGAAGGATTCGCATTCGCCTGAGGCTGATTCTGCGATTGATCAGGTCTTGTCTCTTTGGCTTTTGAGGCTGGTTTGTTTCTCTTGACCTTTTTCCATCCTTCATTTTCTTCCTTATCCAGGGATTGGTTTTTTGGGAAATTCCTCTGAAAATGCCCATGCTCTTGACAAAGTCTACACTTAAACGGAAGATGTTCATAGTCCACTTTTTGGTAGTGAGTCCAAGTGCCCACCTTTATCTTTATTGCCTCTGGTAGCCCTGCTTCGAGGTTCACTTCAACACAAATCCTGGCACAGTTGTAGATGGTCTTGTTGTCTGCCTTATCAACGAACTTTCCTATTCCATTGCCGATCATCTTCAGCGCTTCAAAGTTCCAGCAGTGGATCGGCAGATTGGGAAGCCTTACCCAGACCGGCACCTCCTTAGGCAGATCCACCGAGGGATCAAAGTCTGGGGTCCAGCGATTAAGATACAGCCCCTAGGAACCCATAAAGTATGGGTCATTCCTGAAGATGAGGTCTTTATCCTCCTTATTTATAAATTCAAAGAGAAAGTATCCACTGCTCAGGGGGTAACAGGTGACTCCTTGTTTTAGATGCGGCTTCCAATTTCTTTGAATCCAATCGTCGGTGGTCTTTGCTGAAGGCCAAAGCCCCATAAATTAGCCAACCAGACCTCATTCAGACAGAGCAAGAGCAATCTTTATCGTAGTTGTCTCTGGTAAGACGATTTCAGGAATATCTGCAAGTTTTTTGATGAATTTTGGGACCAGGGGAGGAGCTGTCCTCTTCCCTCCGCCTGTGACGAGCCTCCGAAACGCTTCCATCTCAGCAAGAAGGGGGGGAGGAAGGGGATCCTCACCCCCAGGGGCGTCCATTGCAGCGCCTGAAACCCTATCCAACGCGCGCGTCCAGCCACAAACGCCTCGAGCCCAGCTAAATCTCGGTTACTATTGAAACTAGCTTGAATGTTGGAAATTCAATGATCATGGTTGTTGTTATTTCCATGTTAATTGGCCTCCATATTGACAAGCCATTTAATGTGAATAACCATGTCCTTCGGTAACTCTCCCCAAGCCATCACATGTCTTTTTCATTTGACCTTTTCAATATGGAGCAAAGAGAGAGTGTCATTTAGTTAAGTTACATTTCAAACATAAAATAATATTTCTTGATATTTGACTAGGGAGGACCACCTTAGACAAAATTTTGAAGAGGGGAAAAGGTAAAACAAAAATAAAAGAAAAAGACTAAATTGAGAGAAGGAACATCAAACTCTTTTCTTATAGAGAAACACCTAGCTTTAAGGGACTCGAAGTGGATTTTTCACAAGGAGGAAGAAGAATGGGAGTTGACATTGAGAATGACTTGGCTTAGAGTAGGTCATAGGAATATTAAAAACTTTCATAGAGAAGCCATCAAAAGTGAAGCAACCAATCATTTCTCTAGCTTAATATTAAGGAAAGACCTTTTCTATGTGGGTATAAAAAATACCTTTCTATAGCATTAACTACATTATTGAAACAGTAGGAAAGGGCCCACCATATGTAGCATTAGTTTTTTTTAAGGTGGGTCTGTTAGGAGGCAAGGGACCACCTTGTCACCAAGCTCACCCAGTTTGAATAACTTTAGAATTTTGTAATTCTTTTGGTGTGATAATTTGTTGATACAATGCATGTCTGTGGATTAAGCAAGTAGTGTGTTGTTCGATCAATTAATCATTTGTAGCATTAATAAATTGTTGAAACAATTAGTTAATTAAAGTATGTAAATCCTACATTGTTGAAACAATTGATTACTTGGTATGTGTGATCTCTCTTAGGGTATGCAAGTGATTTCTTGATAGTTAGAAGTGTTGAAAAATATTTAATTTCTTGTTGAATTGATATCACAGGTTGAATTTGTTATGATTAATTAATGTTGAAACAAAGCTAAATGAATGTGTGGTTGTAGTTCATGGTCAAGTAGAATTGAGAATTCTGGAGCTTGGATGTTGTGTAAGCAACATAGAACAGATCTTTCATTCTTGCACAAGTGGTGATTGGATTTAACTTCTTGTAAAAGTAATATAAGACTTAACATCTTGAAAAAATAATATATATATTTTATCTTTATGAACAATTCTATATTTTTATTCTTGCTAGAGTGATTTCATTTTTCCACAAGGAGTGATTTATTCTTGAAGATTGAATTAGTAGTAATTCTTCTTGAAGATTGAATTATTAGTTAGAATTAAGATGATTTAGTGAGAAAGAAGAACTACATAACATTTTCAGCAATTAGGTTGTTCAATTTAGCATTATTTGATTTGGGTGATTGTATGAGAATTAGTGTCAAAAACAATTGAAATAATATGAATAGAAACCTACTAGACGAAAAAAGTGAAAACACAATGAATTGTGATTTCTTAGGAATCAAAGATATGGCAAATCTTCTTGGATAAAGATTCGTCAATTTTTTTACAATATTTGATAAATTAGTGAAAGATTCATCAATTTTTACAATATTTTATAATGCAATGAAATGTTTGCCAATATTTTACAATATCTTATAATATAGTGAAAGATTTGCCAAGATTTTACAACGTTATATAATAAAATGAAAGGTTCACCAAAACATTTATATATACATTTTATATTATTGATAAAATCGCCTTCAAATTTTCCTATATATCATGGAGATTTGCCCATTTTTTATACATATAAATCTAGGGGGGGTTCTTAAAATCATCCATGTCAAGTTTTCCGAGAAAATATTTATCAAGACATTACAAGGTTTTATAATTTGATGAAAGATTCACCGAGGTTTTACAATATTTTATAATTCAATGAAATATTTTCCAAGATTTTACAATATCTTATAATTTATTCAAAGATTCACCAATATTTTATAATATTCTATAATCGAATGAAATATTAGCCAAAAAATTATATATACATATTATATTATTGATAAAATAGCCTTCAATTTTTCCTATATATTAGGGAGATTAGCCCATTTATTATACATAGAGATTTTGGGGGTGTTCTTAAAATTATCCTCGACTCACATCAACTACAAAGCACTGCCCTATGTGAGGAAGGTGGTAACATGGTTACCAGATCTGATGATTGATCACGAGGGAACTTGCAAAGGATGTGCAAGAGGAAAGAACATCAAGAATCCCTTTCCGAAAAGTGAAACAAAGACTAAAGGTATGTTGGAATTAATTCATTATGATGTATGTGGTCCTATGCCCTCCATATCGTTAAGTGGATATGAATATTATGTCACATTTATTGATGACTATTCAAGAAATACATGGATATACTTCTTGAAGAACAAAAGTGAAGTGTTCGAGAAATTCAAGAAATTCAAAGCCATGATATAGAACCAGCCATAAAGAAGAATCAAGACATTGAGATCAGATAATGGTGGAGAGTATACTTCAAAATAATTTGAAGCATTCTTCAAGGAGGCAAGAATCAAGAGGGAACTAACCACTCCCTATAATCCTCAACATAATGGTGTTGCAGAAAGAAAGAATAGAACCATTATGGAAGCAATGAAAACAATGATTCATGACCAAGACCTCCCCATGCACCTATGGGTTGAAGTAGCAAGAACAGTTGTATAAGAGCAAAATAGATTATCTTACAGTGCTCTTGGATTCAAGACTCCTTAAGAGATGTATACAAGAAAGAAACCTAAAGTGAGCCATCTCAAGATATTTGGTTATCCAATATATGTACATATTCCAAAAGAGAAGAGAACCAAGTTGGATCCTTCTGGAAAGAAGGGGATATTTGTTGGATACTGAGAAGTCTCCAAAGTCTTCAGGATATACATTTCAGGATTCCATCATATCGAGACTAGTAGGGATGTAACATTTAATGAAGAGACGACTCTTAAGAAATCCAAAAGGTGTCAGCTTGAATAAGTACATGAAGAGGATGTACCTCCTAGAATGATAGAAGTTGAACCCTCTCCTGAACTAGTAGCATCAGAAGATCATGATATGCTAGAACCTCAGGAACCCCCTACTATGGATATGTCTCGAAAGAGAAAACTTGCTTGGGTAAGAGAAATCATACAACAAGTAGAGAGATATGGAGCTCCAGAAGCCTCCATAAGAACAAGCAAAAGATCAAAGCCATACTCCAGCTATGTGGCTTTGATGTGTGACCTTGTAGATCAAGAACCCACCAGCTATGAGGAAGTTTCTCAGAAGAAAGAGTGGGTGGAAGCAATGATGGAAGAATACCATTAAATAATGAAGAATGATGTTTAGGATATAGTACCCAAACTAGAAAACAAAAGTGTGGTATCTTCAAAATGGATCTACAAGATAAAACATGATATTGATGGAAGTATTGAAAATAAATATTGTGGCTAAAGGATTCTCTCAGAAAGAGGGGATTGATTATGAAGAGACATTTTCTCCAGTAGCAAGGTACACTTCCATCAGAACCATCATGGCACTTCCTTCCATGATGAAGTGGGATCTACACCAGATGGATGTAAAGACAACCTTCCTGAATGGTATGATTGAGGAAGAAGTTTACATCGAACAACCACAAGGATTTGAAGTCACAGACAGGGTGACTCATGTATGTAAGTAGAAAAAAGGCTCTGTATGGACTGAAGCAAGCTCCTAGAGCTTGGTATGGTAGAATAGATAGATTCTTGAAAAGCTTGGGATTTACCAAGAGTATAGTTGATCCTAACGCTTACATGAAGCTTATGGATGATGAACCTGTCATACTATTATTGTATATGGATGGTCTATTTCTGACTGGAAATGGGAAACAAATCAAATATTGCAAGAAGAATCTAGCTGAAGAATTTGAGATGAAATCTCTTGGATTGATGCATTATTGCTTGGGGTGGAAGTGTGGCAGAGCCCAGAAGGAATATTTCTGAACCAGGGAAAGTATGCAGTAGAAATATTGAAAAGATTTGATATGTTGGATTGTAAATCCATGTCCACACCCATGGACACCAACTTGAAGTTGTTATCTGATGAGTCATCAAAGTTAGTGGATATGACTCAATACAAACATATTATTGGGTCATTGATGTATCCGACGAATACAAGGGTGGATATATGCTTTGTTGTGAACACCTTAAGTCAGTATCTAGTTAAACCTGGACTGGTTCACTTGATAGCTACAAAGCATGTGATGATGTACGTAAAAGGTACGATAGGTCTTGGACTTTACTATGGTAGAGATCATGACTACAAATTGAATGGATATACAGATTTAGATTGGGAAGGAAGTGCTGCAGACAGGAAGAGCACCTCAGGTGGATGTTATTGTCTGGGATCCGCCATGATATCATGGTTAAGTAAAAAACAATCTAGTGTTGCTCTCAGCACAACTGAAGCATATTACATAGCAGCGTGCTCCGCTAGTTGTGAAGCTATATGGCTTTGGAAACTGATGTCAAGACTATTTGACACGGAATTGGATACCATAGTGATTCTTTGTGACAACTAGAGTTGCATAAAGATGATAGAGAATCCTTTGTTCCATGATAAATCAAAGCACATAGAAATTTGATATTTTTATATAAGTGATATGGTAAAAAAGGGAGCTATAAAGCTCCAGCATGTGAGTACCGATGAGCAAGTTGTGGATGTGCAGACCAAGCCTCTATCTCAAGTAAAGTTTGAATATTTTCGTGACAAGCTTGGTGTAGTTCAAAAATACTTTCTTGGAATAGTGATGGGACTACAAACTTTCCTTGCAAGAAGGAATGATGAAGATATGGACCCTCCTCATAAAGGAGGAACAAGTCAAAGATATGAACTCTACTCGGAAAGGAAGAATAGGTCAAAGATGTGAACCCTCCTCAGATAAAGGGGGAGTATGTTGATGATATAGATCCTCCCAAAAAATAGGGAGTGATGATAAGACTGTCGTCGATGATGGATGATAGTGAAGATCTAGTATGAAAGAGGCCAAGTACACCTGAAGATGTTGGCAAGGTCTGACATTCACTTGTGGATGATAATATCCTCTCTTGAGGATGGTCTTGCAGGTATAACACTTTGTTCATGAGAGTGGTCCTTACTAGCTAAGGATGTCCCTGCAGATGTTACTCTCGTATGGAGAGTACCCACATTCATTTTTGGATACCGTAGTATAAAATTCACTTGTGAATGGTCCTAGATTTCACATTGAGGATGTCCTATGATGAGTCCTCATGGAGGATCGGGCCAACACTTAGGTGTGGTCGAGATATTCCTTGCAAACGTTACTCTTGTATGGAGAGTATACTTACATTTATATGTAGATGCCATAGAATAACACTCTCTTGGGAGTGGTCCTTGATTTAGTGCTAAGTATGCTACATGTTGAGTCCTCACGGATGATCGCGATTACACTTAGGTGCAGTTGATATCTTCCTTGCAAATGTTACTCTTGTATGGAGAGTATACTTACATTTATATGTAGATGCCATAGAATAAGACTCTCTTGGGAGTGGTCCTTGATTTAGTTCTAAGTATGCTACATGATGAGTCCTCACGGATGTCGTAGTATAACACTCACATGGAGTGGTCCTAGCTCTAACAGGCTGAGGATGTCCTATGATGAGGGCCTGCATTTAGGTGCGGTCGAGACCTGCTCTGCAGATAATACTCTTGCATGGAGAGTATGCCTACATGTATATGTACATGCCGTAGTATAACACTTGCTTAGGAGTGGTCTTAGATTTGAAGCTAAGGATGCACTACGATGAGTCCTTACAGACGACAGGGCCTACATCTAGTTGCGGTCGAGATCTACATTCAGTTGTAGACAATTTAGCTGGTTGATACTAAGGAACCTCCTCGTTAAGGGGGGGTAGGATGATGGAGGATTGCATAATCCTTGGACATATGTCCTAAAGTGGTAGGGATTGATCATCCCATAAAGATATCATGTGCACTACAGATAGCATGGCGGCGAAGGATCGAGAAGATCGAATTGTTGTTGCAAAGGATCGAGAAGATCGAAATGATGCTGCAAAGGATTAAGAAGATCAAAGTGTTGTTGATACAAAGTATTCGGAAGATTGAAGTGTTGCTGCAAAGGATTGAGAAGATCAAAGTGGTGCTGCAAAGGATTAAGAAGATCGAAGTGTTGTTGCAAAGTATCGAGAAGATCGAAGTGCTGCTACAAAGGATCGAAGTGATGCTGCTATGAAGGATCAAAATATCAAAGTGTTGTTGCAAAAGGATCAAGTGGTCATGTGATGCAGAAGATGAAGACATTGAAGAGTAACTGGTCCAGTTACGGATGAATGTTGAAAAATTCCTATGACGTATAGATGTATTACCTCGATACAATTGAAGATACTCTCTCTCATTACTCCTATAGTCTATGATGATGTTGTTAGTAGAATACCATTCTTGTGAAGGGGGAGTGTTGAAATACTGTATTTCAAAGGATATTCTAAATGTATTTTACTGATGTAACTCAAGGGAGATGTTATTATTCCTCCATTGGGATGTTGCTATTGTAATTGGTCATCATAGAGTCATGAGGTAAAGCATCCATTGTAAGTCAGGTCATTAGTACCCCAATGAATAATATAAAATAGTGTTTTGAGTCTTCTTAGGTGAAGTCGGCCCAGACAGTTTAGTCGGGCCAACTTTTTTAGGGTAAAAGTCAATTGACATAATGTGTATAAATAAAGGAGTTGTGTTCCTCATTATAAAATAGACTCACTCACTTGAGTAGGGCATATGAGAGAGAGAGAGAGAGAGAGAGAGAGAGAGAGAGAGAGAGAGAGAGAGAGAGAGAGAGAGAGAAGGAAGGAGGAGAATACATGTTTTAGGGTTTTATCTTATACATCTTATACAAAGGAAGTTTTGATGGGTTTTCTTCCCTTTGAAGGTTTCCTGACATAAATACTGTGTCTATCTTGTGATTGTGTTTCTTTCAGTGATTCTACATATGCTATTGTTGTGAATTTGGATTAAACACTAATGATATCTGGTATAGCATATGAAATCTTAACAATATTAGCATGTAGATCTATGGTTCTCAAATTTAACATGGTATCAGAGCCTTGTTCAGGATAAACTCAAACCTCATAAACCTCCATGGCTTGCACCAGAAGCAGTTGACTTTCCACATAATTCCTAGAATCATTGCATTGATCCCTATGGATTATGTCTAGAGAAGTCTATCCATGTGTGAAAGACTCTGAAAAAGTGCACATGTTGAGGTGGAAGGGTTTGAACTGACATATGATTAGGAATTAGATTGTTTTGCAGTGATTTTTTGCAGGTACCTACGTAGCTCTTGAATATTTGACTGGTCAACATACAATGAAATGGAGAATTCTTCTGCTCTTACTCCCAGAATCCTTACACCCTTCAATTACATTGATTGGAGGGCAGATATGCAAATAGCCTTGTGCAACAAGGGACTGTTTAGGATGACAATGGGAAGAGAAGTTGGGCCCCAACAGTATCTTGAGAAATCTAATTTTATGAATCCTTCAACTTCATCTGCATCCACATCTCCTGGAATCTTATATTTCACCTTGAGGGACTCAGAACTCCAAAGGAAGTATGGTATAAGCTTGCGTATTTGTTTGGAAAACAAGATGAGATTAGAGGCTATATTCTAGAGAATGACCTCATTGCACTACAACCCAACATTTTCGATAGTATTCAACAATTCTTTTCGAAATACAAAGCCCTTGTACTGCAGTGCACAATGTGGTATACAGAGGAAGGATGAGTAGCTTGTGTTGGTACAATTTTAACGTGGAAGCCCAATAGGGTAAACCACCAATACATCTTATTACTACAAAATTGTTAATTACAAATTTTTTTCCTGCTGCTACAGACAAAGATGGTATTACACCATGTTTACCAATACCAATTGGAAGGAGGCTACAACCCCCTGGTTTATCAGCTATGACTGAAAGGATGCTACAACACCCTATTTACCAATGCCAATAGGAAGGAGGCTGCGACCCCCTAGTTTATCAGCTACAACTGAAAGGAGGAAACAACCCCCTGTAGCCATGTTGCATTCCCTAGCGCCGCCTTGCTACCCTGATATGTTTCTCACAATTTCTCTCCCACTAAATTTTGTCACACCCACTGGTCTCTGATTCTGATCATGTAATTCAAACCGTAGAGACATCTTCCTTCTTACTCAGGCAGCTGCTTAAATAGTTCTTAGTGTTTAAGCTTCTTTCAATAGTTGTGTCTCTTCAAAATGAACAAGCACGCCTTTCATTGTTTCTCCATTTTGGATCTGAATATCACACCTTCCAGAATGTCCTTTCACGTTCTTCCATTGATCCTGCACCTCAGAAATCATTTCCGCAGCTTGGAAACCATTTTCGCACCTCTGTCCAACGTTTGCAGGTGCTTTCACACTTCCAAACTTATTTCTGCATGATCAACTGCTTGATCCAATCAGATTTGTTGATCCTATCTCTAAGTCATTCCAGACCATCGATCTAACCATTGATTTCTGCCTCAAAATCGCCTTTCCACACCAAGATTTTGTTTCAGTGATTTCCCACCGTTGATCTTCGTCGGGCATTTTCCTGACCATTGATCTCTAGATTGTGAGATGTGGGATGTCGACTGTCTGCTTTTACTTTCTACAAACTCCTTTCCGCAATCTTCTTTCTGCAAGCTCCTTTATGCAAGCTTTCTTCCGTACCGTCAATCTTTTGCGGAGTCTTTCCTGACCTTTGATCTTCCAGATTGCGGGGTGTGGGTTCATAAAATGGTTAAACGTTACTTACACAATTTCATTTCCACATTTTTCTTCTGCACTGTTGATCTCTTTTAACAGAACTAATCTTAGTCGTCTGATCTTGATCTTTTGCGGAACTTTTGATTTTCTGCCTAACTGTCGAAATTAACCCTTAACCATCGGATATAGTGTGGGACCAATGCCCACCGTCCGATCTTGATCTTTTTCCAGAATCTTTATCCTTCCTTCCTAGTTTATGTAAACTTGATTTTCACTGTCAGATCTAGTGTGGTTCACTCCCTGACTGTCCCTTCTAGAACTAATGTAAACTTGATCTTCACCGTCATATCTAGTGCGGGTCGCTCCCTGACCATCCATTCTAGAACTAATGCGGATCTACGTTCTGTCTTTGCGGATTATACAAAAAATGATCCTCATTCATCATATCTCATACAGATAACTATGCCACCTCATCATCATTCTATGCCATCACTACCTTTGTCTATGCCACTTCATCATCGTGCCATTTCATCTTTTCCTTGACTTATGCTGCATTAAATCTGCCATGGTATCTTTTGTAATTCATAAGCAACTTTTCCATCACCACCTTAGTATTTCATCATCATTAGGACACCATCATATTCCATGTCATCATATGTGTCATGCCACATCCTCAACTATGCCATGACATGTCATCACTACCTCAGTCTGTCACTGAGTTTGTCCTGCCATCATATCCACCGATTATTCCTTTGTCATTCGTGAACACGTTTGACATCAATGACAACTATATAGTCAAATCTGCCAACAATCTCCCCCTTTGGCATTGATGGCAACCCCTAAACATTCTCCCCCTTTAACAACAATGACAAAGGATAACATGTTATGCCAATGCTACACGTATTTTGATATAGGATTTCATGTCTCTCTTAAGATAAATGATAATACATGTTTCCCCTTTTTTTTTAAACTATGTTCATGTTGCCATATCTAATGGTATATTCTGCCTGTAAGTAAACTGGCTTCTGCTTTTACCAGAATTACTTAAGCCTGTGCATTTAGATCTACAAAAAAAAACTAGCATATACTGCTGGATTATTTTGGATTTTAGATCTATATTATCAACTGTCTAGAGACCTATAACTTCAGATCCTGAACACAAAGACTACTTCAGTTTATTACATAGTTTCTCTGGTCTCACTATCTCATACATAAAGACTCATAACCTCAACCTTTTTCCTTTGTCAATGTTGAACTTATCCTGCTACCTTACCAACATACTAAATTTTTATTTTTAGACTTGAGTTTTCTCCTGTCAACAATTTATGTGTCATGACCTCAAATACTAAGTGAACATAATCGTATTTATCTTCTATTTGATTGCATACATCATGGTCTTCATGACTCTCATATTTTGTTGTTCTCACGTTACTTCATACTTTCTCTTATGTCGTCCATACACCATCCTTGATCACCCATCATCTTTGAAGAAGATAGCTTTCAATATACTTTCAACATTAGATACCAAATGAATTTTTTCTTAGATACCAATTGGAATTTTCTGACTTTAAGTCCCCCTTAGTATAAGATCCCTTCTAATGTTATTTTCAGGGTTTCCTTTTTTTAAATCATGAGAGACCTTTTTAGAAAAGGATCTCACAGTCATCACTACATCCTTCTTCATCACCTTCATCTTTATCGGTGTATTCTTCTACATCACTAAGTAGCTTTCCCTCATGATGAGTGTCATTTTAATCTGTGACCTCATTATTCTCAACATCAACTACAGAGACTTCGTTAATGACTGAAAGTTGTGTTTCTTTTGAAGCTTCTAATTCTTTCATCCACACCTTTTCAGGAGGTGTACTATTTACTTGTCCTTCACCATGCTCTATGTTGGTGTCTTGTTCCCTTTTCATCCTTTGATTTTCTCCCTTGACTTTACAGTCAGCCACCTTGTGACCAAACTTATGACAATAATGACAATATCCATGGAATTTTTCTTTATCCATGGGAGGTCTTTGGTCTCTCCGTTTCCTAACTGCCATTTTCTTCCACCGTCTCTGAACTTCTATTAGAGCATCACATTTTAGTTTACAATTCCTAGCCAAGTGTCCAAAGTTATTACATTTGTAACAATCTATATCAAACCTTTGGAGAAGTCCAAACTGGTTATGATTCCTTACCTTCGGCTTTTTAATTGCATCCTTCTTGCACTCATGAACCTTTTCATAAGCCTTGCATTTCAGGGCTTTATGACCAAAGTTATTATAGGAATAACAATGACCCAGAAAGATTTTATGATTTCTATTTATTACTTGTCTCTTGAGCTCCTCATGAGTTATGTCTTTGTCATGAAAATATAAAGCATATTCTTTGCACTTTTCCCTTTTAACAGGACTCTTCAGTACTTCAGCATAGCTCTTTGTGCTTCCTCTCTTATTAGTGAGTGGGAAACTCTTTGGCTTCTTTTCTTTAACGAACCCTAAACCAGATCTGTCACTAAATATTATTTGACTGTTCAAAATGTTATCCAGAATCTTTGAGTTGTTTTTAAACTTATATTTGATGAATTTTTCATCAATCCCTTCTCTAAGTCGAGCAATTTCTTTCTCAAGTTTTTCGGAATCTTGAATTCTCTTCCTGAGAAAAACTACTAGATCTTCCTCACTCTTCTTGGCCTCTTGAAGTTGGTTTCTCAAATCAGTAATAATCTGATTTGTTTCCTCTTGGTATTTAGACAATTTATCTTTCAAAACTTTGTTCCTTTTCCTACATCTTTCAATTTTATCTACCGCAGACATGTATTCAGCTTCTATGTCCACTTCTGATTCCTCATCTGAGTTTGTTGTTCCTAAAAACAGGATTTCATTATCTTCACTCATTTCGTCATCTTCACTTTTTTCCTTGGAATAGAATTTCTTCTTTTTCTCTTTATACTTCTTTCTACCCTTATGATAGCATGATTCTTCATGGTCACTCACCTCTTGTTTTGGGTAGGGACACTTATGGGAAAAATGTCCAATCCTGCCACTGTTAAAACATTTCAAAGGTAGTTTACCTTTGTATTTCCCAGTGCCTTTATTAATTCTACTTACAAAGAGGGCTTCCTCATCGTCTAGATTTTCTGATTGATTTTTGGAAGTGACTTTAAACATTGCTTCTTTCTTTGAGTTTTTATCATGTCCAGTTCTCATCTCATAAGCAATGAGAATTCCATGCAGCTCATCTACTATTACCTTTTTAAGGTCATCTTGTTCCTCTAGGGTGGAAACCTTTAAGTCATATCTCATTGGTAATGTTCTTAGTATCTTGCTTACCACTTCTTTTTATTTCAATTTTCCTCCAAGACCTCTAATAACATTAACCACCTCATCTACACAAAGAATGTATTCCCCAATATTCTCTTCTTCTCTCATTTTGAGGCTTTCAAATTGACCTTTATATGTCTGCAGTTTGGATTCTTTGACCTTAGATGCTCCTTCATAGATAATCTTCAATGTATCCCAGGCTTGTTTGGAAGATGTGCATTGCATAACCTTAGTAAACACAGTGTTATTTAATCCACTCAAGATTGCATTTAGGGCTTTGGCATTGCCTTCATATTCACCTAGTTCAACTATGTATGTAGGGTACTGGTTTCCTATGTTAAGCTCATTTTCTGTGGCTTCCCAAACCTTCCATCCCAAGGACATCAGATGACACCTCATTCTTACACTCCAGTATGCCTAGTTTTCTCTTGTAAATAGTGGAGGTTTGTTAGTGGCCAAGCCTTCTTGTTGATCCATAGTGGTTTTATAAAGGATCTACCTTCCAGTGGTTAAACTGTGCTGAATGAACCTACTCTGATACCAATTGTTGGTTTATTGGTCAATACTGAGAGGTGGGTTTGAATCATTAATATTATCTTTTTACTATTTTATCCACTTTTAAATCTATCATTAGAAACACATAACAAAAAGAATACACAGAACACAATTTTAATGTGGAAGCCCAATAGGGTAAACCACCAATACGTCCTATTACTGAAAAATTGTTAATTACAAATAGTTTTTCTTGCTGCTATAGACAAGGATGGTATTACAACATGTTTACCAATACCAATCGGAAGGAGGCTACAACCCCCTGGTTTATCAGCTACAACTGAAAGGATGCTACAACACCCTATTTACCAATGCTAATTGGAAGGAGGCAATGACCCCCTGGTTTATTAGCTACAACTAAAAGGAGGAAACAACCCCCTGTAGGCATGTTTCCTGCCCCAGCACTGCCCTGCCACCCTGATATGTTTCTCATAATTTCTCTCCCACTGAATTATGTCACACCCATTGGTCTCTGATTCTGATCATGTAATTCGAACTGCAGAGACATCTTCCTTCTTATTCAGGTTGCTGCTTAAATACTTCTCAACATTTAAGATTCTTTCAACAGTCGCGTCTCTTCAAACTGAACAAACACACCTTTCACTGTTGCGCCCTTTCGGATCTGAAGATCACACCTTCCAGAATGTCCTTTCACGTTCTTCCATTGATCCTGCGCCTCAGAAATTGTTTCCGTAGCTTGGAAACCATTTATGCACCTTTGTCCAATGTTTGCAGGTGCTTTCGCACTGCCAAACTTCTATCCGCATGATCAACTTCCTGATACAATCAAAGTCGTTGATCCTATCTCTAAGTCAATCCAGACCATCGATCTAACCATCGATTTCCACCTCAAAATCACCTTTCCACACCAAGATTTTGTTTCAGCGATTTCCCACCGTTGATCTTCGTCGAGCATTTTCTTGACCATCGATCTCTAGATTGTGGGATGCGGGATGTCGACTATCCGCTTTTGGCTTTCCGCAAACTCCTTTCTGCAAGCTTCTTTCTACAAGCTCCTTTCCACAAGCTTTCTTCCGCACCGTTGATATTTTGCGGAGTATTTCCTGACCTTTGATCTTCCAGATTGCGGGTTCATAAAATGGTTAAACGTTACTTCTGCAATTCCCTTTCCGCATTTTTCTTCCACATCGTTGATCTCTTTTAACGGAACTAATCTCAACCATCTGATATTGATCTTTTGTGGAACTTTTGATTTTTCGCCTAACTTTCGGAATGAATCCTTAACCATTGGATCTAGTATGGGATCAATGCCCACTGTCCGATCTTGATCTTTTTTCGGAATCTTTAGCCTTCCCGCCTAGTTTATGTAAACTTGATTTTCATCGTCAGATCTAGTGCGGGTCGCTCCCTGGTCATCCATTTTAGAACTAATGTGGATCTGCATTCATTCTTTGCAGATTATACAAAAATTGATCCTCATCCATCGGATCTCATGCAGATAACTATGTCACCTCATCATCATTCCATGTCATGACTACCTTCGTCTATGGCACCTCATCATCGTGTCATTTCATCTTTTCTTTGACTTATGTTGTGTTAACTCTGCAATGGTATCTTTTGTAATTCATAAGCAACTTTTCCATCACTACCTTAGTGTTTCATCATCATTAGGACACCATCATATTCCATGTCATCATATGTGTCATGCCACATCCTCAACTATGCCATGCCATGTCATCACTACCTTAGTCTTTCACTGAGTTTGTCCTGCCATCATATCCACTAGTTATTCCTTTGTCATTCGTGAACACCTTTGACATCAATGACAACTATATACTCAAATTTGCCAACAGCTTGTGCTATCAATTCTAAGCAAGCTTGGCTCAGAGTTTTAAGTCTTTGTCTCTATTTTCCATTCTGGAATATTATCCATACAAAATTGGAAAATGCCTTCTCTAGATGCATTTGTAGAGTCATTGATCCAAGAGCAAAAGAAATTGATTCATATTGGGAGTGCTCAATGCCTCCAAGAATCAAGCCCTCTGAGTTGGAGACTCTGGGAAAGCGCAAGCTAAAGGGAAGCATAAAGGGAAGGAGAATAATGATTTGAACTCAAAGGAGAAGCATAACTCTTCTGATGGAGCCTCAAGTTCCAAAAACAATAAAAAAAAAATCTGAGAAGACTCAATGCTCCTACTGTATGAGAGGCTTTCATCTAGAAATTCATTGTATAAAGAAGACCATTGATCAAATGGAAAAAATCCTTGAGCAACACAATATTTCCCTTGTTGAAGGCGCAAGGAAGACGGACTCTGGAGAAGAGACTGAAGATCACGATGAGAGATGCAATGCACTGAATGATAGTTATTCAAAATCACATGCCTTCCTCATTGATTCAGGAGCCTCCAATCATATGGTTACATCCAGAGAATCATTCTATTCATTACAAACTACAGATGGTCTGAGTATTCGCATGGGTGATGATACCCAAATTCAAGCCGAAGGAAAGGGTTCTATCAAATTAAAACATAGAGTGTTCAGAAATGTACTCCATGTTCCCTCTTTAGCTGCAAATTTGTTATCTGTATACCAGTTGAGACATACTGGCTCACCAAAGCAAGTAATATTTGGTCCAGACTTAGTGGAGATCATAAATATCTCGACTAGGAATATTATAGCAAATGGGTGTTGCAAACAATGCCTCCAAGGCATATGAATTCTGACACTTTCTGCCGTACTAAGATCCAATACAACCTCAATAGCCATTCGGAAGGGGAGGTAAAAACATTCTATCTACACCTTTTGTTAATGATGCATTGTCTAAAGTTTTAGATTCAGAAGATAAGGAACACGATCAACATGATCTTGATATTGATATTGAGCCTCAAGAGGATCTAGATCCAGATCCAGCTCATATTCCAAATCAGAAGCCTAAATGGGCCCAGAAGCTCATTGAAGCAGCTGGGATTGTTGCGGGGGATCCATATGACAGAAGAAGAACGAGGTCCCAATATTAGAATGAACATGTTGTGCTCTCTATTCAGTTTCACTTCCTTTAGTGAGGTGAAACAAGCTTTCTGAAATGATGCTACTTGATGGTGAGGAATGATCCACGACCCACTAAAGAACAAATTGGATCAATACGTTATTCCTCCAAAAAGAAGAGATAAAGGCAATATTCCTTCTCCTATATATCATTAGATTGGAAGAAGATAGAAAAGTTCACCTGCATAGTCTCAGGATGCTAGTGCACAGAAGAACCAAAATTCCGCATTATTGCTCCACAGAGTTGTAGTTTGCATCAATTTTTTCACAAGTTTTTGCTCAAAGAGATTTTTTTTCTCTTAAGTATGGAAGTTTGTTTCCTAATTACCTGCTTATTTTGAGGGGGGGGTTCCCATGAGGTTTTCCCCATTTTCCTTATTTTATTACAGCAGTATTTTATTCATTTAGATTGTATGGGTGACTTTTGGCCTAGTTTCCAGGGCCCAAGTTGTCCAAAGTTAGGATTAAGGGGGTGTGTTAGGATTAATTAATCCTCCTTTGTCTGATATAGTCTATTGTTCATTTTTCCTAAATTAGGAAGTTATTATCAGTGTACTAGATTATGGGGGAGACATCTAGGGGTTATCTGCCACTTATTACATCTTCATTCATGAGTTTATATGCCTATGGGACCAATACCTACATTATAGAAGCCCACTCTGAGTGCCACCAGTAGTCACCTTCAGTTGGTTGTGGTAGTTAAGCAATTATGTTGAGTTATCCTCCAGTTACCTTTAGTTAGATCACTATCAGTTAGCCTAGTGCTAGTTTTGCATGCATGTAGGGAGTGTGATGCCTTTTATCTGCCTACCTCATCAGTTAACTGATTGTAGACCGATTTAGACATCCAGAGTTAAACTAGTGAGATATAGTTGTGATTTTTACACACCGAGTTAGATAAATAGTCAGTTAGAGTTGGTAGGTTCAAATCCTATCCACGGTATTCAAATTCTATTTTTTGTACTACCATAGTATTATTGATTAATGAATGAAGATTAATGTTGTGATTATCTGAGCAATTCTTGTCCGATTAATCTGAAATTTGTGTCATGAGTTCTTTGCTCAGTGTACATTGATCTTAATTATTCCACTACATAATTCCTTTCCAATATCTCTCATCTTATCCTGTAGATCTATGGCTCTCAAATTTAACACTACCCTTCCTTAATTCGTGGAATTAGGTTCCTTGATTCATGGAATTAGGTTTTAGGAACTCAAACATGCAAGTTTGGATCCTTAAATTAGGGAGACGACCCTAAAATCAGGGAATGCACCTTCACTGGCTAAAAGCAACAGTCCCCCCCCACTTAAATCTAGGGATGAAGCACTTCCATGGCTCACTTGATCAATTTTAGTTAAAATTGGACCATTAGGATCATGAGACCGAGGTCTAAAGTCCTTAGGTGAGAGATTAATGCTAAGGATGAGGTAAATATGCTCTAATAGATCCAAGTTATATTAAAAACCATCACAGTGACATTATGTCTAATAGAGCCTAGAGGCCAAAATTGCTTGAACACTCTTGCAACTCAAACCACTAGAGTTTCTTAAAAATGCCAAAGTAGTTGTCATGGTTTATCATTATATTAAGAGGAAGATTAAATAAAGCTTAGAAATAAAAAAGTTTCCAAACAACATGAACGAGGATGAAGTCCCAAGGGTTGGCTCAAGTTGTCATGGACCAAATACGAGATCTCTTCCTTAAAGTTAGGAAGGTCACATGCTTGACTCTCTTGATTCCCTCAAGGTTAAGATCCATAACCAAGGTTGAAGATTTACCCTATTTACCATCCATGGATCAAGGGGAAGTACTCAAAGGTTTTCCATAAGAATTTCCTTAGAAAAATAAACACAAACAAGGATAATGGCTTGAAGCTTAAGGAATTTGAAGGCCTATAATAAACCCTTTTCAAAACAATTTCCAACCATGAATAATTCACTACTACATATATATATATATATATATATATATATATATATGTATATA